>CATIWJ010119781.1:0-16297 GCA_949640765.1 Croton laevigatus | reverse complement strand
AAATACACTTTGAACATCAAATTTTAATTTCAATGGAAACAACCATATGTATTTGGTACAGTGATCCACAAAAATGATATAATAACGGAAACCATTAATAGATTACACAGGGGTAGGACCTCATAAATCAGAATATATTAGTTCAAGTGGTCGAGAGCTAAATAAAGTAGAAACACCAAATGACAAAAATGACTTTTATTGCATTTACAAGGATTACAAACAGCCTCTTTAACAGAAAAAACAAATAAATGAAACTTAGAACCTTTTAAATATGGATGACCAAGATGCTGGTGCCACATTACGAATGAATAAAATAAATTGGTGCAGGTAACGACTTGAGCTTGTAAAGAGACTGATTAGTTTTATCGCGGAATAGAATCTCCCCGTGAATAAATCCTTAATAACAAAGAAATCAGGAAAGAACTCAATGGATAAGTGATTAGAGATACAAAACTTAGTAACGGAAATTAGGTTTTGGCATGAGAAGAAGGAACAAACAAAGCATTAGTTAATGACACTTCTTGAAAGGTAAAGAAACAACACCAGAACTAACATGAGATATAGACAAACTTAAACCATCAGTAAGTTGAAGTTTGTCAGACCCATCATAAGGTGTGTGAAGTGAAAGATTATTCAAATCATTTGTTATATGATGAGTGGCACCGGTGTCCAACGACCATTGGAAATAAGAATTAGCATTGGATGTAGAATGATTTGCTTGAGGTTTATGTGCAAACAATCTCTTGCTTTAAAACACTTTTTAATGTGATGACCATATCTTCCATAGAATGGACATTTGGGACGACCTTAAATGGAAGAACCTGAATAATCTTGCGAACCATTATTCTCAAAAATATGAATATTCACATATTATTAGGAACCAGTGTAACCAAGTGAAATTGAAGAGGAGTGAATAGAACTTCCCTGCCTGGATTGTTGAGTGAACTGATTGTAGCCTCCTCTGCGAGCATGATTGGCTGTAACAGGTGTATGATCAAAAATAGGATCAATCTGTTTAAGGTATAGCTCATGTGCAAGCAATTTGTCTAGTAAATCATCAAATGTAATCATTGCATCTCTAGCGTGAATTGCCGCTGCAGTGTCCTAAAACTCAGAACCAATGCCACCCAAGACATGTACCACCATACCAATGTCCATAATCAAATTGCCACACAAGGACAATTCTTCAGCTATCGATTTGATGGATTGAAGATATTCATTAACAGGTAGTGAATCACGTTTAGTACGTGATAATTTCTCATGAAGAGAAAGAATTCTAGTTGCCGATTTGTTTGCAGAAGCAACATAAAGTTTACTCCAGGCTTCCGCTAAAGTCTGAGCATTTGCAATATTATCCATCACTGAAAAGGATAAAGATGAATAGATTGCTGCAACAATTAATTAATCTTGACACTCCCATAATTCATATTCTAGATTGGGAATTTGAGCTCCATCTTTGGTAACAAGCTTGGGATGAGCTAAAATTGATCCAATGACATAGCCCATTAAGTTATGTCCACAAAGAAGTGGGGTGATTTAAGCACGCCAAGTTGAATAGAGCCATTAACAGAGACCATTGTTTTTCTAGAATGATGAAGAAAACTACCAGAATTAGAAGAAGCCAAGAAAAAAAAGAAAGAAATATATGGACCGTTTTACACCTCTGATACCATATAGAGATGGAGATTGAACTGAAAGTTGTATTTGATTATATCAGCTGTGGTATTTATAAATACAAGGTAACAAGATAACTGATATACATCTTAGAATATAGGAATACAAAATATAAATATTTACATATTATAGTAATCACAAACTAACTTCTTTCAAGTTGTTGCTTAGCTAGATTATTATCCTTAACACCAGTCAAAATTATACAAAATTTAGCTAATTTATGGGTAGCACCATTAGCTGTTTGCCTCATAAAACTAAAATTAACACCTCTCAATTCTACTAATAGAGATTTACAATCATCGATTAACAATCCAAAAGCAGAGTTGTCCTTATAGTTAGAATCAGTAATTATCCGAACACAAGGTTGAGTATCTGAGTCGATACCAAAATGTAAAATTTTCTTAATAATAATAATAATATGGACAATATCAACTACGTGTCATATTTTTATATATTGTGATGTCCCTTTGTTCAATAATCTAAATTTAAAACGGCTATACCAAGCAAAGGAATCTATCCCACTTGGAATCATATGTCAATTGTGTCCCTAAAAAATAAAAATGTCAATCGTTAAGGAATTAATTCATAATTACTTATTTTGAATAAGAAAGGGGAGAAATTTAAGGACCAGCCAATCGAATAACACGAATATAGACAAAGGTAGAGTCAATTGGTAAATTGACTTCAACAATATTAGGCTGTTTGTAAGAAATGACTAATAATGACTATGCTATTTTGCTAAGAATTGGCTCCACATTTCATTTTCCATTTATTGTTCATTTTCACTTAATCTAAAACGTCTGTTTCTGTTCTTAAAAAGTGTATCTAGATATCACTACCCTTGACAACTTAATTTTATGGGAAAAAAAAAACATCAAATTTTATAAAATTTGATATATACATACAATTTTCATACCAATTGCATCCAAAATGATCAAATTAAATAAAATTTAAAAATCACAAAGGCCTCTTGTTTAACTTAACCTTAAATTTAAATTACTATTTTGGTGAAACCTCGTTTAAAAAAAAAAAAATGGGAAAAAGAATGGCACATTAACGCTTAGGAAGTGAAAATAAGTTGATGCAGTCCATATTATTATTATTAAGTTGTTTCATTTCAATATCTAAATTTAAATTTATTTCACTAAAATATCTAAACTTCAATAGAGTACATTCAACCAAACTCGGAGTGAGATTTCACCAAAATACCAACTTAAAATCTACTCTATCAATTTAACGTAAATGAATATTAGATAAATTGTTAGATTACCTCTATTCTCCTCTATCTCTATTATAAAATACAATAATACAAATTTTTTAAAATCATAAATGAATTTCAAATTTGTGGTGGGGGAAATTCAATATGCAACGACAACACGTGGATATCGTAGTTAATGCGGTGGTAAGGTATCATGATAGATATTATGTCGCTATTCTAATGAAATCTTGCTCTCCATTAGGCTGAATGTTCTTTATTGAAATATGAATTAAAGTTTGGATATTTTATTGCGACAAATAAAAGTTCGGACACTGTAATGAAATAACCTATAAAGTTTGGGTGCAAGGATAAAATTTACCAGTGTGGTTTGATAAGAAGAAAAGAATTCATATCATGTGGTCAGATAAAAACTAAAAATAAAAAATATTTTAAACAAATTTTTATTGCCTAAATAATATAAAAAATGAAATTCATAAAACTGTGCGTACATTTCTGGTTTTTTTTTAAAATATAAATAAAAAAATTAAGATTTTTTTTTGGATTTTAATATTTACATGATCTAAGCATTTAATAAAATTAAAAAATCTTTTAAAAATTGTTTCTCTAATTAATATGTAATTCTTATTGTTAACTTTTCTAATTAATTGTGAGCTTTTGATACAAATTTTTTAGATTAGTATTCAGATTATTCAAGAAGCAATTAATTAGATAAATAATTTTTAAAATAATTTTTAATTTTATTAAATGCTTATTTATTTTATAAACTATAAAATAAATAAATCAATAAAATGTTTGAATTTTATAATTTGAAACCACAAGTTAAAAAAATGATTTATTTTTAAAAAAAAAAATATTTTCTTTTGAAAAGGAAATATTTTTTTTTTACCAAATTTTGAAAAGGAAATAACTGTAATGAAATAGTAATAACCTAATTTTCACAAGAGAAGAGATTACGCATTTGAAATTCGTACAGCGACATAAACTTATTTTAATTTTTATATATATTCGAAAATCCCATTCCATTCCTTTCCCTGCAATTGTATCAGAAACTCCAGCAGTTCCCAAACAGTGAACTCATCTCACAAAACCAAAACCCCTTCGATTTAGGGTTTTCAGAATCCACATTCTGATTTCAAGCTAATAGATTAACAGAGAAACAAGTTACTGTGATTTTTGTTTGCTCGGACATGGAGCATTTTGCAGTGCCGGTGGCATTTTGAGTCGATAAATGATGAAAGGAGGGATAAGACTTGGAATCTATGGGAGTGGCCAAGTCCTGGAGGTTTAGCGTCATATCGGCGAACCTGGCGCTGTTACAACAACAAAACGGTAACAATAGCGCCAGTAGAGGCGGCGGTAAATACCACCACCACCACAGTTACAATGAGTGGTGGAGATCCTACGCCACGCTGCAGCGCAAGAAGATCCCGTGGTCGCTGGTTTGCGGGGTAATGTTGTTCGTTTTGGGCTTGATTTCGCTTTTCACTGGACACGTGGCATCTGATCTCGAGTGGTACTCTCAGAGGGTGAAGCGCACCTTCAATCCACTGGTGAAAACTCTACAAATTTGCTTCTGGTTATTGTTTTTATTAGTAAATTGTAGTATTAATTAGGTTGTAAATTTAACATTGGCAGGATGTTATTCGGCGCCAACCCATCGATGTATGGGAATCAAAGTACTCAAAATTCTTCCATGGATGCAGTGAAAGAGGAAAAAAATTTGCCCGTAAGTTGTAATTCATAAATTATCTGTAATGTCTTCTTTTATTGGCTGCTGTTTATTCAATGAACGTGAGCTCTTTCCAGTATTTTGCTTAGTCTCGCCCTTTTCTGATAATAATACTAGTAACTGGTTGTTTAGGAACATCAGCTTCTTAAGTTTAGAAATTGGTATAGTGATCATATTCAACTGCATTCATCTGCCTTGATGACTTGTTGCCGCTGACATTGTTGTGTCTTACCTTGTCCTCTATTGGTCATGAATTTCATTCAATGTTGCATTAGTGGGGTCGATGCTTGTTGAAGGTTTCATCTATTTTTTGCTCAGGTGGTGCAATTTTAGTCTCTGTTTGTATGTAGTCTTTTTTTTTTTCCTACTGGTAGAATGGAGAGAAATGCCTCTGTCTGTATAGTCATTTTGTCCTTCCTACTGGTTGAATGGAGAGAAATGTGACTATTGAAATCCTTAAGTATAGCCTATATTTTTATTATAACAATCAGTGTCAAAACCTCTACCCTTCCAATTCATTTCATTTGTATGCTTTCCCTGTCTTGTGGTGCTACTGCTCTATCCGCATGGTTACATTTCCTGAGCATCCTATATTGTTAAAAGCTGCATTCTTTGTTGGGTTCACGGCATTAAGATTTTGTGCAGAATGTAGGTTATCTAGATACTAATGCATGCCTGTTAAGTTTTCAGATTGTAAATATAAATGATATTTGTTTCCATTTCCTGGTTTATTCTATGAATTTTGAGTGCATGTTTTTGGATGTATCCCAATTCATCCTCATTTGTCTAACGATTTGGAACTGGCATATTAGGGCAGGTTTTGAGAATTTAATCTAGAGGCACATGTAAATGGTAGCTTTGATATATGCTCTTTCTTAACCAGTTTCTCAGGGGTTCAAATATTGTATGTCTAAGCATGAATCGATTTCTTTGGCTCAGCTATTTTATTCTTGGATCCATGTGACGAAGGATTCATATACTGACCCCAACTAGTATGGGATTAGCGCTTGGTTGTTGATAATTAATGAGTTCTGTTAATTTACCTCCTGCTAGAGCATTTTCCAGTTTAGTGTGCAAATTTTGAGATTTTCATGGCGGACACTTACCAACTTGTCAAAAAATGGCATACAGATAATAGATATATTTGTGACCTACAGCTGAATCTTAAAAATGCACATTTGTATCAACTGAGCTGATCAGTTGTTTTTTCAGATATATTATCTTCAGTCCTCCTTAAGAGAAGCTAAAAAAATAGATGTTATTTATTTTGTTTTATGTTATTCTTTTTATCATTTATTTTTGTTTTTGAGTAAGGTACTTGTGGTTGTGGATTGAACTATTTAACACTTTGTAATTTTTATATGTAGCTGCCAAACGGGAGAAGTCATCAAATGGCTATTTGCTTATTGCAGCAAGTGGAGGGCTGAACCAGCAAAGGACAGGAGTAAGTGAAAGTTGTATTTTATTCCCTTGAAATCAGAAATTTTTTGGAAGAACCTGTGATTGAGTTAGTTTGTCAAACGCAGTTATATATTTGTATTTTTGTGTTTTTCCTTTGTTCGGACTGACAATCATAACTTAAATTTTGTTAGAAGGAAGTTCTGTGAGATTTAAGTTCTAGTTTTTGCTAGGAAGCTTGCATTATTTGCGACAGATGAATTAATTATGCTTTTTTGTGAAATTTATGATGACTTTCTGCACTCAGATAACTGATGCTGTAGTTGTTGCACGGGTTCTTAATGCTACATTAGTTGTACCAGAGCTGGATCATCATTCATATTGGAAAGATGATAGGTGAGTTGGGTCTCCATTGGCCAATTATTAGTCACATTTAATTTGGTGTTTTCTTTTCTTATTTTAGATATGTTATTATTTACAAGGACATTTCCGTTCTTATCATATTTGCCTTTCCTGGCATGCAGTGACTTCATCAACATTTTTGATGTTGACTGGTTCATTTCCTACCTTGCAAAAGATGTGACCATTGTCAAAAGAGTTCCTGATAAAGTCATGCGAGGAATGGAAAAACCTCCATATACCATGCGTGTGCCAAGAAAATCACCCCCTGAGTATTACGTAGATCAAGTTTTACCTATACTATTGAGGAGACGTGTAAGACAGTCTGTTTGATAGAAACTGATTTCTTTTATTCTTTATTTAAACAATATATTTTTTAGTGCCATAGTCCCCTTATTCAAGATGTGGAAGCCATTTTTTTTCTTGATTATGTCATCAGTCAGTTTAATCTCTCGAAATTGCAGGTTGTACAATTGACAAAGTTTGATTATAGGCTTGCAAATGACCTTGATGATGAAGAGCTGCAAAAGTTGCGTTGCCGAGTTAACTATCACGCTTTAAGATTTGCAAAACCCATACAGGAAATTGGCCAAAGACTAGTTATGAAAATGAGAAAGATGGCAAAGCGTTTTATTGCTATTCACTTGAGGTTTGTCCCTTTCACTTAAACTGCAATATTGGTAACGTGCTATGAACTTTAACAAATTGCAAACAGATGTAAGTGATCAATTACATTAGGTTTTTGTTGCTTCAAGTTCCTTCGATATTTTCATTCTGCGCAAGGATATTTCTATCACCTAGGTTTTGCATTGTTTTCATTGCCCAACTGGAAGTAAGCAGATCTATTTCTCTGTGTTTGCATGATAAAAGAACATCTTAAGGTTATGTACCTTTTGTTGCTGTTTCTCTCATGAATAAAATTATAGAAGCTAATGGTGAGAATTTTGTGCCTTTCCACTTTCTCTTACATGCTTTAATAAAACAGGTGCATCCCATATGTTGGTATAGTATTTTGCTCTGTTATATTCATGAAGTGTGCTTAAATGTGTTACTTGACATACAAAATGAGTACATTATTAAATATATTGTTGATCTATTCTTGATCTCCTCATCTGTAGTGCTAATTCTTTTGAACTGCAGGTTTGAACCTGATATGCTTGCATTTTCTGGATGCTATTATGGTGGGGGAGAGAGAGAAAGAGTTGAGCTTGGTGAAATAAGAAAGAGATGGGACACATTACCTGTGAGATTCTTGTCCTTTTTATGTCCAACTCCAAACTGAAAAAGAAGAATTCAGTCCCCCTGGATTCATATAAGAACGTAAAAGCTAATTTTCACTTAATCAAGTGATATATATGATTTAAAACTCTTGAGGAAATATGCATTTTTGCATCTGATTTGGATATCATGTTGTAATTTCTTCCTAGTTGCTGAGAGAAATAAAGCCATGCTCTTTATATGGATATCCTTGTGATCTGTTCTGTCAGATTTGACATGTTATTTGCTGATTTTTTAGGATCTAAGTGCGGAGGAAGAGCGGGCTAGGGGGAAATGTCCACTTACTCCTCATGAAGTGGGATTGATGTTACGTGCCCTGGGATTTGCCAATGACACATATATCTATGTTGCATCTGGAGAAATATATGGTGGGGAAGAGACTCTGCAGCCACTCAGAGAACTCTTTCCAAACTTCTACACAAAGGAGATGCTTGCTAATGAAGAACTGAAGCCCTTTCTTCCATATTCTTCCCGCCTGGCAGCCATTGACTATATTGTCTGTGATGAAAGTGATGTTTTTGTCACCAACAATAATGGAAACATGGCCAAGATTCTTGCTGGTCGAAGGTGAGTATGGATTTGATCCTTATTGTTCCCTTTTTTCAATTTTATAGATTGAATATGGATTTGCTGCTCGATATTTTGCTCTTGTTTATGATTTAGGAAGCAGCATGTTCTAATATTTATAAAGCATAATAAATATTCATAATTATTACAAAGAAGAGAAACAAGCACTTGCTATACAAATGCATTTTGCTCCCTGCAATTTCTTAGGTAATGCGGATGCATTTAAAATTAGTTAGGACATTTAGTGGATCTAATTAAAAAATGCATGAATGAATCCTGCTAGGGATGGACATTGCTTCCGTACACAAATCTTAGAATCTGACTTTATTTTTTTTCCCTCTTGTTTTTCACTATTTTAAATTTTAAGTAAATATTATTTTAACTTACCAACCTTTTCTCTTTGTTGTTTCATGGATCCAAAGGAGGTATGCAGGGCATAAGAGGACCATTAGACCAAATGCAAAGAGGCTCAGTGCATTGTTCATGGCAAGGAATAAGATGGACTGGGATACATTTGCAAAAAAGGTGAAAGCGTGCCAGAGAGGTTTCATGGGAGAGCCGAATGAAGTGAGACCTGGACGAGGTGAGTTCCATGAATATCCATCTGCTTGCATCTGTGAGAAACCATATGGTAGTGCTGAAAGCAGCAAAGTTGAAACACACCAATTAGATCAAGGTCCTGTAAACTCTAAACTTTCTGTCCAAGTGCATTGATGGAAACGAAGGATACAACCTGTGTAAGTTCAAAGAAGTGAAACATGATAGAAGAGCCTGCATCTTTGAAAAGACATTGAGGATGACTAAATTTTTCCAGATTTAAGAGTAACTGAAGAGCTAGGCCCAGAAACATGTAGTGGCGTGGCGGATGTATTATCTTTATGTTGATTGGGTTTTCTGAGAAATTGAAGGTTTAGGTATTTTCATATCTTCAATTTGCCAACCTTTCTGATGCTGGTATGGAATTTAACTTCTCAGCATTACAACTGAAGCTTTTTAAAACTTCAGCAACTGGGTTCTGATGGAATCAAGGGAAAATTTCAATCTGTGTACAGCAATGATCTTTGATGAGTTGCAATTGTTCATAAAATAGATTTGCTAGGTACATGTTTAGATACGCCTGATGTTAAAAGTTTGGATTTCTTAAGTTCAAGTATTATAATATCATTATAATTTGTTGAAGTGTAAACTGAGTCTGTTTTTCAAGTTGGTGTGGTTTGATTCCAAGTAATTTCTTAGTTATTCAGAAATTAGTTCGACAGTCCTGCTTACAATTTACTTACCTTCAAAGACAGCTACCTGCGTCTTCTTGGCTGGGAGGAGTTCTTCTCTATCTTATTTTCTCTTATTATATTAGTCTGTCGTTTTTTCTAATCTATTCCAATGCTTCATAGATCATTTGTTGGAATTTTATTGCTTCCAAAAGGAAAAATTACTAGATTTAGAAGTCTTTCCGTTCAATCTATTTGAAAATCAAATAGAAATTGAACTGGTCATAATTATCTCCCGGACAAAGTGTGTTTTTTGGCAAGCCTAACTCCCTAACTCTCTCGATCTAAGTTAAGGGGCTGAGGTAACCACTAGCTATTTTGATAATAGCGGCGCTAGAGCTTGGTCTGGTGGTGTTCATGGAGGCAGCTCAAGGAAGAAGATGAAGGGTTTTGAGTATAAAAGCACGAATGAGGGTAATCCACAACTATCTCTAAAATCTTATTTTTTATTTTAAATGTCTATTTAAAATTATATTAAATTATCAAGGAAGAAGATGAAGGGTTTTAAGTATAAAAGCACGAATGAGGAGTAATCCACAACCATCTCTAAAATCTTATTTTTTATTTTAAATATGTCTATTTAAAATTATATTAAATTAATTAATTTATAGAAGGTAATTTAATCAAATTAGAAAAGGTTAATTTAATTAATATTATATTATGTTATTGAAAATTATGTTGTAATTGCCGAATTAGTTTCCTACCAGGCGAAGGAAAAACTATATAATATAAATAACTATATGTTTCCAATTCATTCAACTTCCTACACATTTTGAATGATTTTTATTTAATGTTCGGAATGGAGGCTAAAAAGGTTGCTAATAAAGTTTTATTTTATTATATTAGAAAATTGTCAAAAAATAATCTTATTATATTAGAAATCATACTATTAATGTATGTTGTATAAGCAATATAATTTTTAATGGTAAGTAGGAAATTTTATCCGTACCTAATATCATAATTCTACTATCTTATTTATGATTATAATATTATTTTTTTAATAGTAATTAGGAAATTTGAGTCTAATATCATAATTCTAAGTTATTTAGGATTATGATACTAACAATCCTAAATAATTAAAATATATAGTGATATTACGTGGTAATTAATTAATTAATAACAATTCTATTATTATTATTAGTAATGTAATATAATTAAGAAATAATAACAATTCTATTTATTATTGATGAGATCAGTATGAGAGTTAACCGTAAGTTGAAAGTGTGGAGGAAAACTCTTGAGGATAAGGGTTTTAAGTTAAGCAAGAGCAAAACGGAATATATGCACTATGAGTTTAGTTTAAGGAAGAAGCAAGAACAAGAGGTTAAATTGGATGGAGTTTTGGTCCCGAGATCTAAACAATTTAAGTATCCGGGTTCGGTGTTGCAGTATGAAGGATGATTAGATGAAGTCGTGGCACACAGAATACAAGTTGGGTGGATGAAATGGAAGGGTGCATCAGGGGGTTTTATGTGACAAGAAAATACCCTTTAAAGTGAAAAGTAAATTTTACCGGACTATTGTACGGTCAGCAATGCTCTATGGAAGTGAATGTTGGGCACCAACAGGCCAACATCTCCATAAAATGAATATGGCAGAGATAAGAATTTTAAGATGGATATATGGCCATACAAGGTTGGATAAAACCAAGAATACTCATATTCGAGAGGAAGTCCACGTAGCAGAAGTTAGTGATAAAGTGAGAGAATGTAGACTTCAATGGTATGGACATATTGTACGAAGGCCTCCTCATGCGGTAATACGTAAGTGTGAGAACTTGATAATCGAGAGGGCCAAGAGGGGTCGGGGAAGACCTAAGACTAATTGGAAGGAGGTAATAGTTAGAGATTTACGAATCTTGGATATTGATGCGGATTTGATTCATTACATACTTGAATGGAGACGTAAAATTCATGTCGTGGAAAGTATCTAAGGCTCGTGTTGACTGCTCTCTTTTACTTTTATCTTTTTACTTTTATTTTCTTATAAAAATTTCAATATATATTTGGAGAGGTTAAATGTTGAAGGATCCATAGAGCCGACCCCAACTTGTTTGTGATTAAGGTTTGTTGTTGTTGTTGTTGTTATACCCATAAGTAAATAAATAATTCTAGACCAAATAAAAATTATATTCATAATTAAATTAAGTTTTTTTTTTTCTCTACTCCATCAAGTCTTCACTTTCCTTTTACATCATTAATTTTAATCTAATTAAAACAATCTATAATTAAAAACATAAGTCGTAATTAAAAGCACAACCATAAAAATATCCACAGGTGTCTAAAAATTTTTGCTTCCAAATCCACATTTCATAGTAAATCTGCACAAATCATGGAAATCTACAATATGCAATTAGAAAAGCCAAAAACTTAAAAAAAAAAAAAATTCAATCCCATCCTATTTCTAATTTTTTTAGAGTAATTACATCTTTATTAAATTACTGAATTAATTAATTAATAAATAACAATCCTAATACTATTTGTATTAATAATGTATGCTAATTACGAGTTAGTATATTCTAATTTACTATTAGCATTAATAATGTATTATAAGAGTTAATATTAGCATTATATTATAATTAAATTAATTTTAATTAATTAAGAACAATTCTAATACTATTAATATCAATATTGTATTCATTATATTCTAAAAATATTGATAAAAATTTATAAAATTAAATAACAAATTTTTAAATGAAAATAAATATATACATATTCAAATTTATTTCAATAATTATTTTATTTTTATAAAAATATTTTGAAATTTAATTATACTTATATAATTAATAATCCACATGTGTGAATTTCTAAATCCAAATTACAGGTCGTAAAAAATCTACATAGATCATGAAAATTTACAATATGCAATTAGAAAAGCCAAAAACTTAAACCAAAAACAATTCAACACCTCATATTTCTAATTTTTTAAGGTTAATTACGTATTTATTAAATTATTGAATTAATTAAGGAAAATTTTATTTATTTTCTAAAATTATTATTGTGTAGAATGATCATTAAGATTTTTTTAATAAATTGAATTTCGACTAATGAAAAATTCTGAAAATATTGGACGAAAGAACTTATAGTATAATAGTTTTAAAATTTAAGGATTTTAAAGCATATTTTGAAAAATTGGAGAATCTAAAAGCATAATGGGCCAAAATTCTCAAATAAAATTGAAAAATTGCAACAAATTGCACCTTTCTAAGGTTCTCTTTAGTAAATGGCACTAAAGATCAATAATTAAGTAGATAACACTTTTTTTTAGAATTTTACTTTATACCCTTCTTTAAATATTTATTGAATTTTTTTATTTTTTAAAAAAGAGAAAATTCAAAAACTGGATCAGTTGGTTGGAAAATTGAGAAAGTTGCAAAGTCGCCTTCGCCAAATGTAACTGACTGGCAAACGAAAGGTACCGATTGACAGCCTTCTTGTCAACTATTCGTGTCGAATTCTTAGAATAGTTGTTGGATCATCAGAAGCCGGCCAAAATTTCAAAACACTTTTTAGAATGTTGCCGTCTAGAAATTCAAAAACAATAGGTTTTTGATGTGATTTTGGCCGTTTCTGATTGTTTTCGTCGAGAATTATGCTACTGACGAGATTTCATGCCATTTCTGTCGTGTTTTAAGGACAAAAATCATGGAGTTATAGTGAAGTGACCGCGGGAGAAAATGAACATGTTCAAAACAGAGAATGACGGCTGGATAAGATGACGGTTATTCAAGGTTAGAGTTTCTTTAGAGAAATGAGATAAAGAAGATATAATTCCTGAAGTTTGTTAATCTTTTTAATTAGGTCCTTTATCCATAATATACATACTTATATGTACGAATGGAAGGGGGAATATTGGGGTTATCAAAAAATACCCTTCATATTTCTAACTTTTTAAAGGTAATTACGTCATTATTAAATTAATTAATTAATAAATAACAACCATAATAGTATTAATATTAATAATGTATCATAATTCGGAGTTAGTATTTTCTTAAAAAAAACAAATTGTGAGTTAGTGTTAGCATTGTATTTTTATTAAATTAATTAATAAATAAATAACAATCTATTAATATTGTATTGTATTCTAATTAGAAAATCTAAAACAAATAATATTAATATTAATAGTATATTCTAATTAAAAAATTTAAATTCTAATATCATTAATATTTTTAAAAATACGATAACAACAAACTTCTAAAATAAGTATAAACCTTTTTACAAAACTACGAAATTAATTAATTCATACAATATATTATGCTAATTATTTATCTAATTAATTTATAACTTTTAAAATATGTTATTTTAATTATTAATAATCAAGAAAATTTTAAGTAATTTTATATTTAAAATTATTATAAAATAAAATATTTTTATAATTAATAAATTAAATGAAATAAAAAATTTTGATGAGTTTCTAAAATGAAAATAAATGTACGAATAAACAAATTTATTTTGATATAATTAATAATATTTTTAATGTTTTTTAATGAATGGTACTCAGACAAATTTTTATTATTTTTATATAAATTTTATTATTGTTAATATATAATTAATCAAATTAACTATAAAATTAATAACGGGAATATAAAACAAGTTAACACGTACAACGCAAACTAAAAAAGACTATTATATATAAGAGCGTACTAGAACTTTTTATAAAAAAAATGCTATTTACTTATTTTTAAAAAAAACTGTTGTTGCTTAATTTTAAATATTTAAATATACTATTTACTTAAATTTTTTTTTTTATTGGATTTTCTTCTCTTGAAAATGTCCTTATGACCATAGATCTAGACTTTTCCTCATGTCATAGACCTCCGTAGTTTAGGCTCATTCAAAATTCAATATACAAAAGATTATTGTAGTAAATAACACAATTTATAGTTTAATTTAAAATAAATAGTATATATGATTGATATTTAGAAAAATAGCATAAATATATTTCACAACTAGAAAATAATATTTTCTTTATGAAAAAAATATATATGAGAAAATATATTTATTTTCTAATATTTTCTCATATATTCTTATAAAAAAATGTTATTTTTCTAATTATAAAATATATTGTGCTATTTTTTTTAAATACCAAATATGTACTAGTTTATTGAAAAATAACTTTTCTATGTGTTATTTATCAACATCGTCACCATAGAAGAAGTCCTACCATTGCAACACTTCAAAATGTCGAGGATGTCTGAGTTTTAGAATCTTTCCTAATGGGTTGGACCATTTTGAGCGGGTTGAGAGGCCAAAATCATTCTTTGGAAACTAAATTATAAGTAAATAGTACAAAGTTTGCAAAATTAAATAAATAGCACATTTAACAACAACAACAAGTCTTCGTCCTAAACAAATTGAGATTGCCTGTATGGATTCTCCAATGATTATCCTCACCAAACATAGTAATAATATTCACCATAAGCTTTAGGTTCCTTCCATGACCCGGATTTTAAGCTTCCATTCAAGTTTGCTATTCACCAAATTTGCATCTAATCTCTAGTTATCACCTCCTTTCAAACAATTTTGGCTCCTTCTCGACCCCTCTTAACCCCTTTGGGCATCAAATTTCACATTTACAAACCACCGCATGAGGAGGTTCTTTAAAACATGCCTATATCATCTAAGTCCTCATTCTCTCATCTTATCACTAACTTCCACTACACGGACTTTCTATCGAATATGTTCATGCTTAATTTTGTCCAACCTTATATGGCCACACATCCATCTTAACTTTCTTATCTCCACCATATTCATTTTATGGAGATGTTGCCTCGTTGGTGCCCAGCATTCACTCCCATAAAGCATCACAGGTTGAACAATTGTCCTATAGAATTTACCTTTCACCTTTAGTGGTATTTCTTGTCACATAGGACCCATGATGCACACTTGCACTTCATCCATCTAACTTGTATTTTATGGGTCACATCGGTATCCATATGGCCTTCATTTTGAAACATAAAACCCAGATA
Source organism: Croton laevigatus (assembly GCA_949640765.1). Lineage (NCBI taxonomy): Eukaryota > Viridiplantae > Streptophyta > Magnoliopsida > Malpighiales > Euphorbiaceae > Croton > Croton laevigatus. The sequence goes on along the minus strand of CATIWJ010119781.1, from coordinate 797 downwards.
TTTAAATAGTTTGGATCTGGGGGCCAAAAATCCATCCAACTTAACCTCTTTTTCTTACTTCTTCCTTAAAGTGAACTCACAGTGCATATATTCCGTTTTACTCCTACTTAACTTAAAACGCTTATCCTCAACAGTTTTCATTCACACTTCTAACTTACGGTAAACTCCATCACTGGTTTCATCAAAAAGTATAATGCTATCTACAAATAACATGCACTAAGGGACATCATCCTGTATGCTCCCACATAACTCATCCATGACTAGAGTAAACAAATATGGACTCATGGTCGAACCTTGATGCAATCCAACAGTAATGGGGAAGGCCTTGTGTCCCTACCCGATTTTTTCATATTAGTGGATGCATTCTCATACATGTCTCTGATGATGTTAATATACTTGACATGGACTTCTTTCCTCTCTAAAATCCACCAAAGTACTTTTTTTGGTACTCTATTATAGGCCTTCTTTAAGTCAATAAACACCATATGAAAATCTTTCTTCTTCTCATGGTACAGTTCTATTAGTCTTCTTAGAAGAGAAATAGCTTTCATAGTAGATCTCCATTGCATAAAACCAAATTAGTTTTCTACCACTCCCGTAATCCTCCTTAGTCAGTGTTCTAAAACCTTTTCCTGTAATTTGTATAACTTATAAGTTTGATACCCCGATAATTCATACAACTTTGGATATCCCCCTTATTCTTATGCATTGGCATTAAGGTAGTCTTTCTCCAAGCATTTGACATCTTACGTTTTTTTAGTATATCATTAAAGAGTTTGATTAACAAGGCAACTGCC
>CATIWJ010119778.1:0-18065 GCA_949640765.1 Croton laevigatus | reverse complement strand
TCTAAATGACATATATATATATATATATATATATATATATATATATATATATATATATATATATATATATATTTATAATGCAATATTCTAAATGGATCTAAACATCTAGCAAGAAAATCTAAATGTAAGTCTCTTCTAAGTTTGGGACCCAGCAAAGAGTGTAGGCGCCCCACCTAGGCCCAAGGTAAGGTCGCCCTTATTAGCCTAGGAGGAGGTCACTCTTGTCTTAGCTGAGGGAAAGGTCGTTTTATTGACCTCAACCTCCTAACCTGACATGATCTTAACCTCCTTGCAAGGTTGGGTCGCTGGACCCGAAAGTCCAAGAAACGCTTGGACTCTGAGATTCATGAAACCCGAAGAATCCTATTAGATGTGAGATTTTCGGAGCTTCACTGACTATATAAGGCCTATGTCAGGCCTCTGTCAAGGATGATCACACCTTACAGACTTACATCGGCGTGGTGAGCGTGGATTGAATTCTTTAAGATGATCTTTAGGTCACTTGCCATTAAAAACTCATGGATACAAAAGAGATAGCAAATACTCAGGATGCTCGGGATGAATAACTCGCAAGTCCTAACTTCCATCCACCTCTCCCCCAAGGGTTAACATATCGCTACCTTCTAGGACAGGACCTACACTACCTTCCTACACCCCACCATCAAACTTCTTGTGCCAGCGCCCAGAGGATAATACCTTTCTGATGGGAATAAGTACACCTCTATCATACTACCTTAATTAAACCACTCATTTTTTTCGAATACCTCGCATCCTACAATAGCCACGACTTTCTCCCAACCTTTTACCCAAGAGCAATTACTTGGTTTACTTGGCCAAGTTTTATAGCACAACCCTCAGTTATTGAACCTTAGTCAAGGGCAATTATAAACTCCACCCCAAACAACAGAAGTGCTTGGGGGTAAAGGTCGCTTAAGGGGCAACCATGGCGACAGGTTGGCGGATGACATAGATGAGGATGAAAAGATTGAGAGAGATAATGACGATGGCAAAAACATAGAAGAAAACTTAATAGAGAGAAGAGGTAGCGAGCTTAGTAAAGGGAGCTCTTCTAATAGAGGCAGTCTAATAAGGAGTAGAAGACCCGTGTCTAGGGATGTGGGGACATATAAGAAGAAATAAGACTAGTATAATGACGATGAAAAGGCCTATGATGATGAGTGGAGGTTGAGCAAAGGGAAATGGAATGATGAAGTGTATGCAAATAGTGAACTGACATACTTGAGAGAGTAGCTCACCAAGTCTAAGTTGGTAGAACTCATAAAAGACTTTCAGAAAGGAGATAATGATGAAAAGCCCTTCTAGGCAGCATCACCCTTCCTGTTGAATGTTGATAAGGCACTTGTTCCAAAGGGATGGAAGGCCCATAAATTAAAACAATCTTCTCTGGAAAAGGAAATTTTAAGAGTCACAAAAGGAACTATCATAACTTCCTGATGGCTAAAGCAGTAACTAATGCCTCATGTGCAAACATTTTCCAGATACCTTATCCGAAAATGCTAGTAAGTGGTTCCACAAGCTACCCAATCGCAACATCTCTAATTTTAGAGAATTAGTAGATAAGATGATTATGGAACTTAGTAAGGTTGTGTATCGGTTGAAAACGAAAATTTTTTATATTAAAACCCGAACCTAACCGATCAACCTGACCAAACCGAACTGAGTCGGGCCCCGAAAATTTTAGAAAAAAACCAAAGAAAATTGTTGATTTTTTTCGGTTCAACCCGAAGTAACCCGAACTAAAATCTGATTTTTTCTTAAAATATAAAATCGAACCGAACCGATCAATCCTATTAAACCAAACACGTCGGTTCAGTCAGGTCGGTTTGGGTTTTGCACACCCCTAGAATTTAGAGCGAATATCCCCAAGAAAAAAGAATCTTCAAATTTAAAGCTGATTGTGAGACGAGATGACAAGCACCTTGAGAAGTTTGTTGAAAGATTCAGATTTTGGGAGCATCAAGGATATGGACATGTACAATTCATGTAAAATGATTGCCATAATTATATAACAAAAGTGAGGAAGCTTTAATTGAAAAAAGGGGACACTGAAACCGTCCACAGAATGTTTTATAGAATGAACCAATTAGACCATTAATTCTTTTACAATATTAAATTCGACAAATAAGGGATGTTAAAGCACATTTTCTAGGCCGATACGAGATCAAGGGTTGCCTAGAAAAGCTTTAAGAATGTAATATCATTTGACACAACATACATTGTCAACAAGTACGACATGTCGTTTGCTCTCTTTGTTGAGATGAATCACCACGAGCAAACAATTTTACTTGGTTGTGCTTTACAATCTAATAAGAAGGAGTCAATGTTTATTTGGCTTTTCAAAAATTGGCTAAGGTGCAGGGATGGTGTTCCACCATCGGCTATCATTACCGACCAATGTCAAAGCATTAGTAATGCAATTAATAAGTTTTTCCCCTGTGTAAGGCAAAAATAGTGTATGTGGCACATGATATCAAAGTTCAAGGATAAGTTAAGTGGTCATCGTCAATTGAAGAAATTTTATAAATAATTTTTTAATACTGTGTATGATATCTTGTCAATTGATGAGTTCAAAACTATGTGGGCCAATATGGTTATTTTGTTTCTGGCCGAGGATAACCATTGGCTTGAAGTTTTGTTTGATTCCTGGCATAAATAGGCACCGTTATATGTTCGAAATAGATGTTGGGCTTGAATATCATCTACTCAATGGAGTGAGAGCATGAACTTATAATTTGATGGATTTATAAATACTAGAAGCATTTTGAAACAATTTGTTGATAACTACGAGTTAACTCTCTTAGCCAAAATAGAAAAGGATCATTGCTAATTCAACTTGCCTTTTACAAACCATGAAACTAAGTACATGATATGCTGCAGAGGCCCAGTTTTTATTGTTGTACATTCATGGAATTGGTGAGCTTATTTGTGAATAATTTTCAAAAATGGTATATAATATTGCAAAGTTGAGAGAGGAGATTGGCTTTAGAGCGTATTATGCAAGATGCGTATTGATAAGAATAATTGGAAACACATTTATTACTAAGTGAGATTCAATAAAAGGACACTAAATGTGCATTGTAACTGTTGCATGTTTAAGTTTAGAGGGATACTATGCTATTACTCATTAACCATTCTCATGGCATATAACCTAGAGGAAATCCCTGCAAAGTACATAAGGGATCACTGGTAAAAGGATATTCAACGCCCTTATACAAATGTCAAATTTACGTTGTTCAGTCCCAACATGACATCGGATAATGTCCGACTATGTTTTCTTGACAATATATTTAGTAGATTAGTAAACATTACATGCCTAAACTAGAGAAAGTGTGACTTCTTAGTTGTCGGGTTGTCTGAACTGTTAAAAAGATTAAAATCGCCAATCATAAATGATGATGACCAAGCTAGATGTAATTCTTCTGGGGAGGATGAGAAAGAGTTGGATGATCCACTCTATACATGCAGGAGAGGAAGGCCAAAACAGAATTATCTTCTATCAAAGAGTGAGAGGAGGCAGCAAGATTTAGCAAAATCTTTAAGAAAGTGGAATGCATCTAAAGGTAGGGCTGTAAATGAGCCAAGCGGCTCAGTACTCGGCTCGTTGAATGCTCGTTCGAATTCATTCGTTAGCTAAATGAGCCAAGCTTGAGCTCAATAATCGAGCTCGTTTAATAAACGAGCCACTGGTAAGCATATTTCACAAACAAACAGGCAGATCGCAAGCATGTTTCATTTAGATCTAAATGCGCATGCTCGCGAACATGTTCGCAAGCTGCTAATGAACACCTAACCTAACCTAATTCGTTTCAAACCCTCACCTCTCTCCTTCTCTCTTGCGCCATTTGCAGCCCTACCCTTCCTTTTCCATTACCCTTTCTTTCGTCGGCCTACTCCGTCACAACCCCGCTAGCCTACTCCATCATAGCCCTGTTTCTGGACAAGCCCTCTTTTCCCATTCTTATATTTATTATTCTTTTCACTACTAAACAAGCCCTCTTTTCTTTAAATGCTTGATCGATCAGACCAAAGAGGGGCAAACAAAATCTCAGACGGACCAAGGAGCAATTAGTTACTGTTGGTGATCCTCTGCCAGCCACCACCACCTCACGAGTCATGACCACCGCCACTGGTTGCTGCTGGTGAAATTTAACGCCTTCTGCTTTAAGTATCTGATAGATTTAAGCTTTAACATTTAAATTTTATTTTACGGTTCTTATTGTAGATTTGATTTGATTAGGATTTTGAAATGGGTCAGAAATAAATATTTTAGTTGCTGATTTCTAACTTTGAAATAGAGGCTTTGTTTCTATGAGTGAATGTACCAATATCAATGACTGAAATTGGTAAAATTTGATTTTAAGTAAATAAAATGTCGAATGCTTAAAAAATATTGCTTTTTACTATTAAGATTAATAAATAATGACCGAAAATGTGATTTCTTTGATTTTTCTATAAGGTATGGGTAAAGTTGGTTTGAACTGCAACAATTTTACCTTTTGGCTTTGCTATCAAGTGTAATTAGGATTTTTTCCATTACTAATTAACAGAGTGATATATTTCGTTAGAATCCTACTAACAAACATTACTAGAGCGCCTAGAAACTACAAGCTTCTTCTAACTTTGAATATGGAAAAAAAAAATGAAATTCTCTTACCAAAGAAATTCTTCACTTTAACATGTCTTTACTCTCTACACTTAGCTTTGTGTTTTAAGAAATTTTCAATGGCAAATAAAAATGTTGCAATCCTTACGTTTTGAGCTTTACCTGTTGAGCTTCCAAGTTCTTTCTTTGTTTTCTACTGAGTAAAATGTTTCCAAGGTATAGATCTCCATCTTCATTTCATAGAAGATGCATATTCTCCAATAGGATACAATATTTAGTTCCCTTGGAGTACATTAATAATATGTTATACTTTAGCATTGTGCAAATATAAAATATTTGATTATCAGTTCTTCTGTAAACAATATTTTTTTTATAAAGTAGAATAACCATCATTCTAGCAAAGGCAATTGAATGTTTTAGTGCAAAATGATTTTGAATAGTTTTTATCAAATTGAAATAAAAATAAAGTGAACATAGTGTTGAGTTTCATCTTCAACTACCTTACTTTTACAGGATAAAAGTTTGTCAGATGGCATATTTTTCCTTAAGCTTCTTAGTACTATTCAGCCTAGAGCAGAGCCTTGTTACTAAAGGAATAAGTGATATGTTTTTCTTTTTGAATCTATTAATGTTTTCTTATGATCTTGACTGCTAAATTACATCTTTCTTAGTGTTTTAAATTATTAAAATCAAAAGTTATACTAAATTTATAATGTTTTTTCCACAAAAATTAAACCAATGCAGACCAAGAGAAGAAGATGAATGCCACTTACATCATAAGTATTGCTAGGAAGCTAGGATGTTTAATATTCTTGCTTTTTGAAGACATCAAAGATGTACTTTTTTTTTTTTTATCAATAACGTTTCATTTAAATCATTTTATTTTGAAATTAAAGATAAGTTAATAATGCATTTTTTCATGTTCAGGTGAATCAAAAGATGATCCTTATGCTAAGAGCAAGCATTATATATTGGTTCTTGAAATAACCTGTTGAAGAGAAACCATCAGGTACACAATATAAGATAGTGAGACAACTTCAAATTCAACATGAGATGATTCTGCCTCTGACTCATCTCTAGAAGATAATGGAAATATGTAAACAAAAAATGAATTATTATAAGGTAATGGAGTGTTTTAAAAGTAAATTTTCCTTAAAAAAATTTGTATGTGAATAATTTTTTCGTTTTTGATTTTTAACTGCTGTTTTTATAATGTTTTAGTCATAGAAATTAGAGAATTAAATTAAAGGGTGAAACAGAAATTAGAAGAACTAGTTAAGATGTATAGCTTTTGAGTTTTTGATGGATTGAATGGATTTTCTTAACGAGTTTTCGAGCTCACGAGACAAGTTTGAGCGGCTAAAAAATTATCGAGCTCACAAGCCGAGCTTGAGCTTAAATCAAAGATCATTAAATAAATGAGCCAAGATCAAGCTTGTCAGTGTTTAGCTCAGCTTGGCTCGTTTGTAGCCCTATCTAGAGATGATGGTAGGTGTATGAAAGCAAAAGCAAATAAAGATCCCACTATCGACACTAAATTACGGGTTAGAATACAAATAGGAAAATATCATTTCTTTTTTTCAATTTGTAATAAATCATATCTATTATGTTGGAGTCTTTGATTAATTGTGGATGTAGATATCATGCATAAATCGTCCTAAATAGGCTATAAGTCTACATGTCAATTTCATATTAACTTTTGAAGATGTTTTCTTTAACTAATATTTTAGGGTTAAAAAATGTTCAATTTGGGAAGGTGGTAGGACTGACGACTGTGAGGGTGGTAGAATAGATGGTTTGTGGAAACTTAGTCCAGTCAACCATATGTTAAACCTTGGCTTTTTTACGCTATTGCACTCAATGGAAAATCCCAATGAGGCAATAGATTTGTAAGTTTCAATATAAAAAATATGTAATTAAATTATCTTCTCGGGTGCTAGCACATGTAAAGTTAGAACAGTTATTTTTTACATTTGTAAGTTTGTTTATTATTTCATTTATGGCGTGATAGAAATTAAATGTTATTAATGAACACATATATTAGCTGTGACAGTTGTTCTTTAGTGTTGAAAGTTAATTTTGCTTACATAAGCTGCAACAATATAATATTAGCTAAACTAAAACTTGGGACAATTATTTTATGTGCTTGCAAGTTATACTTAACTACGGATGAAAATTCCATGTATGTATTTGTGGCATTTATTAGTTATTCTAGTTTTTTAGGCGTATGCAAGTTAGTTCTGCACATATAGTGTGTCGTGGTAGACAATACTAGCCAAACTAATAGTTGTGACACTTTAGGGTTGTTGTTTGTGGATGCTGCCAATGGTGGCCACCTCTATTTTCGCTTTTCAGGTTTTTTCTTATTTTTTATTTAGATTTTATCTTTAATTGGTGTTTTTTCTTTGTGATTTAAGGCCCTTTTGGGAGGGTGTTTCTCTCTCTCTCTCTCTTGGTTGTAGCTTAGATCCAAATCAAGTGTAGGATTTATTTTTCACTTGCACATGGAGCTAGTTTGTTGGTTGGCATGAATGTTGTTGTTTTTCATATGGGACTCGCCGTAAGATCGATCAGCTATCAATATCGAGTGGAGCGTTCATAAGAGGAAGCCATATGTGCTCCATTGACTATACTGGTTGCTTCATTTTCTATGCTAAATTTTGTGTAGGATGTGTGCTTTATATATCTTGTACAAATGTGTTCAATTCTTTTTCAATCAACGAAATTTACTTTTTATATCCTCCAAAAAATAAAAAGACTAAAACTTGGGACAATTATTTCTTGCGCTTACAAGTTATACTTACTTACAGACGAAGATTCCATATATGTATTTGTGGCATATTAGTTAGTTCAGTTATTCTCTGCGTTCACAAGTTAATTTTGCACACGTAGGGTGTATGTATACAATACTAGCCAAACTAATAGTTGTGACAGCTTAAGGTTATTGTTTGCAGATGCCGCCAGTGATTTTAACTATAGTGGCCACCTATATTTCCGTTTTTTACTTTTTATTTTTTAGATTTTAGCTTTATTTGGTGTTTTTTCTATGCCATTTAAGGTTATTTTCTTTGGGGTTTTTCCTTTGTTTTTTTTATGCTAGTTGATTCATTTTTGTGCCAAATTTTGTATAGGATGTATGCTTTACATATCTTGTACAAATGTGTTCAATTCTTTCTCAATCAATAAAATTTATCGTAAAAAAAAATCTAAAACTTATGACAGTTATTTCATGCACTTGTATGTATTTCAATGGTTCACAAACGACCATTTCACATATTTCCACTACAATATATCAAAATAGTGCCTAAAATTGAACTTACAATTTACCAAAAGGTTTTTTCCTCTTAGAACCTATTGGGACCTTCTTCAGATGAAGATTTGCTCAAATTCAATGGAGGATTTTCATCAAGACCTTTTGAAAAGAAATTGATATCACCAACGACCTCCATAAAAATTGCATCCATTCGAAGCAATTTCTCATCCAGTAGGCACTCTTTCAAATCTTTTGCTGTTATGTCTGTAAGTATTCTTCTAAATAGTACTTTAATCTCCTGCCTAAGTTCAGAAAACGAAGAATTAAAGAGAGTTTTTCTGAAGAGGAAGATGGATAGTTAACCTAGTTTTTCTTCTCTTTCTCATTTTAAATTGATTATGACTCTTGGTTTTTTTCTTTGAAAGTTGTAATGGTTCATTAATAATTGGCTCTTGGTTTTCTTCTTTGAAAATTATAATGGTTTATTCATATCTTAACCTGATCTTTATAATGCACACGGAGGGAATAAGTGCCTGGTAATGACATCCTACAATTGAGAACACCAAAATTATTTCTCTTCTGTAAACATATATCATTTCAATAAATAAAAAAATTCAGATAAATCAACCTTAATAACTATAATTAGCGGCTATATGGTCAAGAAACTATGGGAAAAAAAACACAAAAACACTTACTTCCATGTGAAATGTTGTAAAATAGCAAGCTTATGAGTCCAAAAGACTCTAAGAATTTTACCTTGTTCATACTATCAATTACTTTTAGGAGACTTATAGAAATATACAACATATGTGTTCATGTCTTATTTAAACAAAATTACTTTTAGGATCTAAGCTCTAATGTGTACTATTAGATATTTCTGAGCTTTTCCCAACAAAAAAACTAGGGATATATACATATAAGGACCTAATTTATATATATATATTTAAAAATGTGAAAATAATTTTAAACTAATTTTTGATTTTGGGCATATTTTAATTCTAAAAAAGGTATTACTGCAAACACGATCCAACAACAGGGCTTGTGCCACCCACATGTCCATGCATCTTATTTGGCACTGGACCCCACCATACAAACCTATTTTTGAGTTTAATTCAATAGACCTGACATGCCCGATAAAATCGTCTCCTCAACAACTTTCATTAATTAATTTTATTTATTGTAACAAACATAAATAAAACTACCAATTACCAATACTTTTTCAAAATTGATCCAATACCTGTTACTTCTACTAAATAACCCTATCACCATTTATTCTTCCTAGGAATTCGCCAAATACCTACCCTATACTAGCAAATTTTAGCTAAGTATACTGCAAACGCACTCCAATAGGAGTGTGCTAGTAGGGGTTTGTTAATATGGGTTAAAATTATAGTAAGCATTGTTGTAAGGGTTTCTAGTAAGAGTTATGCTAGTAGGAATTATATAGAAACAAGTTATATAAAAAAATTTTAATTTTAATTTTTAAGAAAACTAAAAATATTACTAGAATAATAAATTAATTTTTTAATTGAAATATTTTTTAAAATTTATTTATTAAAATTTTTAATTATTTAATTTGTGTTATTAATTAATTTTAATTTTTAAAGTATTTATAGAATGGAGAGTGTAATACACTTTCTCAAGATGAGAGTGTGATTGGTTTTTAAGTTAGGTAGCTAGTTTTACACAATTAATTGACCAAGCGTCCTTTCTTACTATAAGTTACTAATTTTTACATTATTTTGTACAATGAGACTCTTTTCTAAACCATTTTTAGAACTCGTAGGTTGTTGAATATATGTTGAACAACTATTAAATTGAAGTGGAATAAATGTTGAATGTGTGTTGAACAATTATTGAATCGAAATTGAATTGTTTCATAATTCTTGTTTTTGCATATTTTAGTTAGTAAGAGTCTTTTTTGTTATTTTAGGTTCATTTTTAAAACTCGTAGCTTGTTGAATATGTGTTAAACAGCTGTTGAATTGAAGTTGAATCAAAATTGAATTGTTTCGAAATTCTTATTTTTGCATTTTTTAGTTAGTAAGAGTTTTTCCTGCTGTTATTGGTTGGTTTTTAGAACTTGTAGGTTGTTGAATATGTGTTGAATAACTGTTGAATAGAAGTTGAATCAATGTTGAATATGTATTGAACAATTGTTGAATTGTTTATAATTCTTGTTTTTGCATATTTTAGTTAGTAAGTGTCTTTTTTCTAATGTTTTAGGTTGATTTTTAGAACTCGTAGCTTGTTGAATATGTGTTGAACAGCTATTGGATCGAAGTTGAATCAATGTTAAATTGTTTCAAAATTCTTGTTTTTGCATATTTTAGTTAATAAGAGTCATTTCTACTGTTGTTGGTTGGTTTTTAGAACTCGTAGGTTATTGAATATGTGTTGAACAACTGTTGAATCGAAGTTTAATGAATGTTGAATGTGTGTTGAATAATTGTTGAATCGAAGTTGAATTGTTTCATAATTCTTGTTTTTGCATGTTTTAGTTAGTAAGAGTCTTTTATCTTGTTTTAGGTTCGTTTTTAGAATTTGTAGCTTGTTGAATATGTGTTGGACAGCTGTTATATCGAAGTTGAATCAAAGTTGAATTATTTCGAAATTCTTATTTTTGCATATTTTAGTTAGTAAGAGTCTTTTCTGCTATTATTGGTTGGTTTTTAGAACTTGCAAGTTGTTGAATATGTGTTGAACAATTGTTGAATCGAAGTTGAATCATTGTTGAATCGAAGTTGAATTAATGTTGAATATGTGTTGAATAATTGCTGAATTGAAGTTAAATTGTTTCAAAATTCATGTTTTTGCATATTTTAATTAGTAAGAGTCTTTTTTTTTTTTTTTGTTTAGTTTGGTTTTTTAGAACTCGTAAATTGTTAAATATGTGTTGAACAACTGTTGAATAGAAGTTAAATTGTTCGGAATTGTTGATTTTACAACTGTTGATTTATTTTTTTTATTTGTCATTTTTATTTATTAATATTTGTTTTTTTTTTCAGGTTTGGAAGAAACTAATAAATACATCAAAAGTATCAATTTTATTTGAAGATTTTGTGGATTTAATTGTATTATTTAATTTTTTATTAGTAATTTTTTTATTTTTTTAATATAAAATATGCATTCTTTTATTAATATAATTTAATATATATTTTTATTATAATTTATATTTTATAATTATTATTTTTATAATATATAATATTAAATTTAGAAATATTATAATATACATAATTTTTTTAAATTTTATTTTTTAAGAAAATTAAAAAAATTATGTTGCTAAAATAATAAATTAATTTTCTAATTGAAATGTGTTTTTAAAATTTATTTATTAAAAATTTTAATTATTTAATATTTTATAGTAATTAATATTAATTTTTAAAGTATTTATAGAATAGAAAATGTAATACACTCTCTCAAGATGAGAGTGTGATTTTTTTTATTGAGTTAGGTAGCTAATTTTATTCAATTAATTGACCAATTTTTTTTTATTATAAATTACTAATTTTTACTTATTATGTACAACGATGCTCTTTTCTAAATTATTTATATATGTGGAGCCATTTCCCTCACAATCCCAAAAAACTATGGGTGGTTGGTGCTTGCACCTAAGCCCAACATTTTTCTCAAAAGTTGATCCAATTTTTTTGAAAAATTTCATAATTTACTCCTAAAATGATGATTTTTCAATTTCACTCCAATTTTTTTGTGAAAAAATTATCCCCAATTCTATAAATCTTGATTTCGCGGCTGTTATACGCATAATAAAATAATGCACACACACGTTTATTTTTTGGGTATAGAATATACCCAACCATCAACAATGCGTTTCTCATCTTAAATGATGTGCCTCTATTTCACCGTTTATTTTCTGGGTATAGAATAGAATATATATATAAATTTGTCTCTTCTGATAGAATTTTCTGTTCTATGACACGATTGAGATACCATAAGTAAGCTCGTCCTTTTGCTTCTCCCTCATATATAGAAAGAGGGTGTTGTTTTGGTTTGTGTGTTCTTCGTGATGTGTGCTCTGCTCTTCCCATGATTGAGGCACCAGAAACCGATCACCACAACTGTCATCAAGCAGTCTTTTTCTTTTTTTGTTCATAACCCAAAACCCAGCAAAATAAAAATTTAAAGTTGTTGCCTTTCACTTTCAATCTCTGCAATCATAGAGAGAAAAATGTATTGTGCGAGTGAAGCAGCAGAAAAATGGAGAGAAAAGCACGTGAAGCCATAAACAAGTGTCACAGAAATTAGAAAATGACCAAATATGGTTATTAGTATGTATGTATATATACAACTCTGTTCTTGTAAATGTCACGTTCAGTACCATAATAATGCATATTCTTGAAGAAAATGTACTTAATTGACATAAATCTTCGAAAGAAGAAGAAAATTGAAGTGTGTATTTGTCTGTAAGTTTCGGTTTTTGGTATTAAGTGTAAGTTGCTGCTGCTTACACAGACACCCATGTCTCCCGTCCTCTTCACCACGTGTTCTTCACTTTTCTACGGTTACTTATAGCCCATAACCTTCTTTCTTCCCACTACAATTCTCCATTATTGCTCTCCTCATATTCTTCACTCGCTGCTTTATTTAATTTTTCCCTTTAAACTGAATTCATTCCTCTACGCTCAGCAGTCTCTTTTTTTTGTTCTCATAAAAAAACTCATCTTTTTGTGGTTTTCCTTATGGGTTATTGTTTCTGTGAACTATTTCCATCAAGTATAAATGTGCTCGTTTTACACTATAATTCACCATTTTCAATAATTTTTACAATGCAATTCTCTTTAAATTATTAGTTTCTCTTTTTCTTGAAATGGGTTGTTATTATTTTTGCTGCTGCTTCTGATGGTGAATTTGATTTTATTTTCAAGATTTTCCATGGCTTTAATTCTTAGGTTTCGAAAGTTATGTTATTTAGAGCCTCTAAGGTTTCAATCATTTGAAACCCAAAAATGTGAAAAGAAAGAGGAAATTGAAATTAGAAAGAAAAGGACTAAAAGAAAGCCAAGAGAATGGAGTTGCATAGATTCTTGTTGTTTGATAATTGGGTATATGTGCACTATTTGGTGGCTTCTATTGTTCTTGTATCACTGTTTACCTGGGTTTCAAGTTCCAGAATCCCCTGGTGCTAGACTTAAAAGAGAAGGTTTGACTGCTCACCACCCTGTGGTTATGGTGCCTGGCATTATAACTGGAGGGCTTGAGCTTTGGGAAGGCAAACCTTGTGCAGAAGGTCTTTTTAGAAAGAAACTTTGGGGAGGCACCTTCTCTGAACTGTTCAAAAGGTAATAAATATTGTCAATTTTTTTTTATCATTCAATTAAATATCTACATTTGTTGTTTAATTGTTCAAGAATTTAAGCTTTGATGCTACTCAAACTTCATTTGTGTTTCACTAAAAAGTTTAATGGTGATTAAATTATATCTTTTGTATACATCTTACTGAGTTTCTTGATTCCAATTTTTGTTCGATGTCATATTTTAGCAGTTGGATTGACTGAATTCATGAAACTGGACCCTTTTCATAAACGTAATATCATTTTCATGGGCTGATAGTGAACTCACGTGCAAAATTTCCTGAATTTTTAGGCCATTATGTTGGTTAGACCACCTGAGTTTGGATAACGAGACCGGTCTTGACCCTCCTGGCATTCGGGTCCGAGCAATCCCAGGGCTTGTTTCAGCTGATTATTTTGCTCCAGGGTACTTTGTTTGGGCTGTCCTAATTGAAAATTTGGCAAAACTTGGTTATGAAGGGAAGAATCTGTATATGGCAGCCTATGATTGGAGGCTTTCTTTTCAGAATACAGAGGTTTGTGTTTATGTATACATGTGTGTAAAGTTTTTATCCAGTTGCTCTAGACTTGAATTTTATTCTGAAGTAGTTTTTTAAGAGCAAAGTGCTATAAAATAGTGAAAATTTTGAACTGGGATTCCTCTAATATGTTGGTGATTGGAAACAAGCAGATTCGGGACCAGGCTCTTAGTAGATTGAAGAGTATAATAGAGCTAATGTATATAAAAAATGGTTATAAGAAAGTTGTAGTTGTTCCCCATTCGATGGGCGTTCTATATTTTCTACACTTCCTTAAATGGGTTGAAACACCACCTCCAATGGGTGGGGGTGGCGGTCCAGGTTGGTGCAGCAACCACATCAAAGCAGTCATGAATGTTGGTCCGGCATTTCTCGGTGTTCCAAAGAGTGTTAGTGGTATACTCTCTGGTGAGGCCAGAGATGTTGCGGACTTCAGGTTAGGTTTGGAATCTTTTCTTTACATTTAATCGGCTTTTGTAACTAGTAATGCTGCAATCACAAGTTTTTCTTGTCACTTCTGTTTCCACTGAATAAAAACATTGATAGATTACTCTTCTATGTACTTTATAGAGCTAGATTCTCCAGTCTTTTGGAATCTGAACTCCTCGGACTTCAGACATTCGAGCATGTAATGCGAGTGACTCGAACGTGGGATTCAACCATCTCTTTGCTGCCTAAAGGAGGAGAGACTATCTGGGGTAACCTTGAATGGTCTCCTGATGAAGAGCGAATTTGTGATGAGAATTTGAAGCAGTCCTTCGTAAGGAACAATAATAGTGATGTGAAGGAAGGTTGTCAAGTTAAAAAGTCAGTTAATTATGGAAGAATTATTTCTTTTGGCAAGGCAGCTTTGCAGCTTCCCTCTTTTGATTCAAAGGTAATATTATGTTACTTTGCTTCTTCAAACTCAATAAGAAGCCAAATTGAAAAAAAAATGTGCAAATCTAATAATGTACCTAACATATCAAGCCTCGTATGCGTTATAGTGCCACTATATACTTGGTGCTAGCTCACCGTGAACTGTGTAATGTCGATCCACTTTCTTGAGCTATCAATTTTTACTTTTGGAGCTATAAATTTTAGCAATACTTAGAAGTATACTGCTCTAAACAAAAGCAGAACAAAATTTCAGCTCAATTTGAACAAGCTGATTTTGATGTCACCGTCCCATTGATCTTTCTGTTTTTTTTTTTTGGATATTTATATCATGTTGTATTGATTTAGGATGATGGCCAAACTATTTTAACAGGGATTTGCAGGTGTGGGTACTGGTAAGAATTCAGGGGCATCATGTTCCGAGGTTTGGACTGAATACGATGAGATAAGTAGGGAAACCATAAGAAAATTTGCAGAAAATAAAACTTTCACAGCTGCAACTGCTCTTGATTTACTTCGTTTGGTGGCTCC
Source organism: Croton laevigatus (assembly GCA_949640765.1). NCBI lineage: Eukaryota > Viridiplantae > Streptophyta > Magnoliopsida > Malpighiales > Euphorbiaceae > Croton > Croton laevigatus. The sequence goes on along the minus strand of CATIWJ010119778.1, from coordinate 2,951 downwards.
GAAGACAATGCAACGTGGCGAAGCTCATTTCTCTCATGGGATAGCTGACAACCTTGATGATCCTAAATATCAACATTACAAATACTGGTCTAATCCTCTGGAGACAAGGTATAACTCAGCCTCTTGTGCTTGCATAATTGTTATAAATTTTCAATCTAATGACCGAAGGATGCAATCATAACTGCTTAAGAGTTGCATTTCTGTTTTTATTAGGCTACCCAATGCTCCTGATATGGAGATATACTGCTTATATGGTGTTGGAATTCCCACTGAAAGATCGTATGTCTACAAGCTATCACCTTCTAACAAGTGCAACAGCATTCCATTCCAGATTGATGCCTCGGCAGATGAAGAAGAGGGTTTAAAAAATGGGGTATCCTTTGTAGACGGAGATGAAAGCATGCCCATACTAACCGCAGGCTTTATGTGTGCCAAAGGTTGGAGAGGAAGAACTCGGTTTAACCCATCTGGAAGTCCTACATACATAAGGGAGTACCGACACAAACCGCCTGCCAGCCTATTTGAAGGACGAGGCACAGAAAGTGGATCCCATGTAGACATTATGGGAAATTATGCTTTCATTGAAGATATACTAAGAGTTGCTGCTGGAGCGAGTGGTAGCGATATTGGAGGTGATCAAATTCATTCAGATATCATGAAAATATCAGAAAAGGTTAATCTTCAGCTATGATTACATTACATTAGTTCGACAACAAATAGCTTCAAGGCTGAGCGGAGTACAGAGAGAGCTGAGCAAGGCACAGTAAATCCTGAAACTAGGCGGAGGCCACTCCCCTTTTAGTTCTGATGATGTGAATGGTGCAGTTTTCTTAACTTTTGTAATGAAATAAAGAATAGATGCAGTTGTATATGCTAATAAACTAGTGATAAAAGCTCGTGACATTCTCTTTTGGTAAGAAAAGACCAAGTGAGGAACAACTATTACAAAATTCAGTGTCCATATTTCACATTGCAACGTCCATGTTGACGTTATATTGGCTTAAGACTGGTTTATGAGAGCAAAATCTAATCCACTGCCATGTCCTCTGATTCGAGAGACATGAGATCAGAAATGTGGGAATTACGACAAAATTGGTGTACTTTAAAGAACAATTAACAAAAGTAGGGTGTTTTTAAAGCTTTTACAAAAGTGGCGTGTTTGAAAATTTGACTAAATAAATCCGCATCTGATTTGGTGGAAAAGTTGACTTTGGAAATGAGAAATACAAAGTTGAGGAACACTAAATGCTGATTCAAGTTCGTTCATTCTGCTAAACGAGTTGAGTTCGAGCTTAGTTTACGAGCTCGTAAAATGTTTCACGAATTGCTTTGTTTAAGTGTTCATGAACTGCTTCTCAAGCCTCTAAATGAATATGCTTGTGAACTGAATCATTTATAATGTTCGCGAATACGTTCCTGAACAAAGTCTAATATTTTAATTTTTTCACATGAAACTGCATCGTTTTATCTAAATGCCCTGAACCTATTGAATTTCGAGTCGAGTTCGAACAAGTTAACGAATATAGTTCAGAGCGAGCCAAGTTTTGAACGAGCTTTCGAGTCGAGCTTTTAATGAGCTAATGAACCAAATTTGAACACTTAAAAATTTAAATGAGCTGCGCTTGAATATGTTCGAAATGAGCTCAAGCCAAGCTCAAGCCTAACAAAACTTTAAATGAGTCGAGTCCGAACAATGAGCTCGAACAGGGCACTGTTCGGTTTGACTCGACTTGTTTACAGCCCTAGAAGTCACGAATCCTCTTCTTTTTTTACCACAATTTTTTTTAATCGCAGTCACAAATCCTCTACCAGTGGAGATAGATTTAGGGGAAAAATATTTGATAGAATGGCATCCTAAAGTCTGCAAAATGTCATTCTTGTATTGAAAAAAAGAGGAAAATTTATAAAACCTCATTGTGTTTTATTATATTCTATAATTTCCTCCGTATCTTTTTTTAGCGGAAAAAATTATCCCTGAATTTTAAATTCGTTGGACATATATACCATTTAGTCTATTTTTTCTGTTAAAATAATAGTAGAAGGACCAAAATATAATTTTACGGGCCCTTTTAAAAAAGATCAAAAAATAGTTTTGAAAACACCAAACTTTTATAAATTGTTTATAAAAGTACATTAATTTTGTCATAAACCCTAAATTAGTTAGAAGGGTATACACCTATTAATCTTAAGGTCAATGTTTTAATTTGTTGCCACCAAGCCCATGCATTGTTCAGGAGGGGTTCCATCCACTTGCCAATTCTTAACTTTTATTTTTCCAAAAAAAAATTTATAGATAATTATAAGATATCTATTGAATAGAGTCCCTCCAGCTTAGAGCAATAAGTTTTGGAGGGTTTTGGGGGAAGGGGAACACAAATCCATCATTATTCTTAATCTTGTTTCAAAAAAAAAAAAAAAATTACTGAATTCTGAATTTTATCTTTTGCCAACTGTATTCAACGTGTTAAAAAATATACATGTAATTTAATTTCAATAACATTTTTAAGAACATGTAATTACAATAATTGAGTCAAATTTTAGAGCGCAAGCGCGCGTGCACACACTCATATATATGCTATTGTTCTAAAAAAATTTTATATTTTATTATTTGAGAAATAGCCCTTACTTTTTTGTTATACCTAATTTTTTTTTTTTAACAGCATATGTTATACCTAAATAACAATTGATGTGTTGCTATTTCCACGATAACCATATTGTATGCATGTAGTTGCCCTTATAGAATATATATGACTTCATATTTTTTAAAAAATTTTATACATATTTACTATAGATGTTGTTGTCATGTATAATTTTTTTTTATTTATTTGTATTTTTCTATTTGTTTTTAGATGAAATGAAATGTGTTTGTATAGGATTATGCAATTAAGCAGATAGGGGATTTCTTTTTTTTCAACATACAGATAGGGGATTTCATAAATAACAACTTTTAA
>CATIWJ010119746.1:0-25078 GCA_949640765.1 Croton laevigatus | reverse complement strand
TGTCCAGCTCCTTTTCGTGCTTGTACAGCTGCTATTTTCTATTTTAATTTCCTTCTTTTTCAGACCAAAGTGCAGCTCCCCTTTTTCGTGCTTTTCCAGCTAGTCCCCGTGCTTCTTTGTTTTTGTTTCACGTGTAAAGCTATCTCCCTTCAATTTTATGGTTGCCAGAACTTCTCCTTAAAACTCCACCCTGTTCCCTTCGTTATTCTGTCTCTTACTCTTCTGTGAACTTGTAGATCGTGTTCTGCCCTTTTCAAAAAGCTAAAATTTGCCCAAAACGGACATCCCTAGCCCAAGATATGGCCAAAATACCGAAACAACCCCTCTTGAAACGTTTCAGCAGAACGTCCCGCTTCTCTGACGTTTTTCACATCCAAAACGATGTCATTTCACTTAGGTGTCTTCATACCAATTGTAGAACTGGCTGTTAAAGTTCAAATGGATCTGGGCTGAACTTGTTTTGACACTTGGAGCTCCAGATATGACTTATACAATAAAACCCGTTCTGCATATCCATATAGCACATAATTCTTGAATTCCAAGCTTAATTTGATTAACATAAAGGCTGAATTGACTCTTGATCCCTTCTTGACATTTGTAGAGTTTTGTCTCATCTTTTCAACGGATCAAACGGATTTTAATTTAGAAATATACAACTTCAGATCTTGCTAAAAAACCAAACAAAGGTCAAGATAATAAAAATGCTGAAAATTCATTCTCTTCGTTTTATTCCTGATCGATTTCCGTTCCTTTATGCAATATTACCCAATTATGACCTGAAAAGTAAAAAATAAAAAGTCGTGCTAAAAATAATAATTAATCACTAATTATAAGAGAAATTAAGCATTAATTTCCATAAAACTAAATATAAAACTAACACTAGTCAATGAAATAAATAGACTAACAAGCAAAGTAGAAAAGGAATTATAAAAGAACCTATAAACGTAAAATTGAAAAATACTATTCATTTGGTAAAATAATATTCATTTAGTAAATCTTCGTAAAATAATATTCATTTAGTAAATCATTATTCATTTGGTCAATTTTTAAGAATAATTATATGAAAAGTATAGACGTATGAAAATAATCCGATAGTATTCAAATAATAAGTAAAAGCCAGAAAAGAATCATAAACATTTATTGAATATACATAAGTATGCATTATATACATGTCTAGTAAAAGATCGAGATATAAGTCAAGTCATGAGACACGAGTTGCAAATAGAAATAAATGAAATTAAAGTAAAGTATAATAGAAATTTAAAAATAGAAATGTTAGAGGAAATATATAATAAAATGAGAAATTAATTAAATTGTGATTTGTATGAGTAGTCAGCAGGAAAAAATCTAGTAGTGGGAACACGTAATACAAACAGAGAGTAAAAAACACAACGACAGCAGGTTTGGTACTTTATGCTTATTTGATTACATTTAAATATGTGATTTCTCATATGTGAACTGCATTATTGCACTATCATGATTTATGTTGCATCTGTTTGCCACGTGAGTTACATAAAGTACCCATGTGTGAATTACACTAAATATGGATCAAAAGAGAATGAATAAATGATGGTTTACCATTTTTTTAATATTTGTTTATCATTTGGACATCATGATATGCATATGACAATAGTAGATTTTGATTCATTGGTAAACAAGTACAATGCGTTATGAATGAACTTTGAAGTACTAAGCTCTGCTTGGTTTTGGTCAAATTCGGCGGTAAGGGTATGACGCATCATATATTGATTGCAAAGTGGTCCGCAATACAATTGACATTAGATTATTGATTTGGATTGGCGCCTATTAACCCGGCAGTTATTGACAAAGTCGGGTCACCTACAAGGGTGCTCAGCAGATATTTGGTATTCGATATGGAAATCTATTCAGTGATTCTAGTACATACTGTGATTATTGAATATGTGACCATCATTGGATTCATTTGGGTGCCTTATCCCAATGTTCAGCTATCTACCAGTAGAGCAAAGTAAATAAATAATCGTCTTCATAAATAAGTGCATTCACTTGCATACCTATATGATTGAATTATTTGTTGCATGCATTTGATTTAGGATACTATGTTATTGTGATACATACCATCATCATTTGCCATAAATGATACATATATGTTACAAATATGTGTGTTTACATTAAATAAGTATAAAGTACCCACTAAGTAAAATGCTTAACAAGTTTAGTTTTTGCTAAATTTGTAGGTTGCGCAAAGACACAAAAGAGAATCAGAACAGTCGATAGAGTTAGGCTCACCTAAAGCACTTAGCATGGCATATGCTGCGCAATAACAGTCAGAGGTCAAAATAGACAACAGCATAAAGAAGAAAAAAATTTTCTCAGGTAATGTTCTGTATACCAAGTAGCATCAGATGTGACACACTTAAACTCGACTAAAAAATAGCCGGGTTAAGAGGTATTACAATTATTCATGCCTACGGGCGAATCATCCATGTAGACGTAGATTTGTCTAAATATCTAGTAGAGCTAACCAAGCAGTGAATTAAGGACTTAAGAAATTTATTTTGGTTGTTAAATATTTTATTTAAGTGAATGATTTGATTATTTAATATTTTTATGTGGTAATTTATTTTAATTATTTGATTTTATATTATTATGTGTTATTACAAATATTTTAATTATATTGAAATTAATGCATGTGCTTTCAAATTTTACTGCTTTTCAATAGTTAAAGTATCCACTGAGCATAATCGCTAAGTAAGTTTAGTTAATTATGAACTTGTAAGTTTCCGAAAGAATTGAGAGAAACCAGAACTGTTAGATAGCATCAGGAACATGAAGAACTTAGATTGACATATACTGTGAAGATGAAGTCATAATCAATAAAGAACATTTTAGAAGAGAAAAAAAAATGTACACATATTTTGTAATAAATTTAGAATATGATCTGTATACCATATAGTATATGATATGATACAACTTGATTCGGCTATAAATGGTCGGATTACGAGGTGTTACAGAGCCCATATGGAAGTTGACGTCGCGAGGGCGACCTGTCCCTAGCTAGGCGACTTTACCCTAAGTCTAGGCAGAAACGACCTCTTCTTGAACCGAGAGTCCAATCTCTTTCACCCTTTATGGGTCCCGAATCACAGAAGAGGCTTACAATAATCAAAGTAATTTATTGTCAAAAAAATATTTAATCAAAGTAATTTAATATAATTATGCAAATATAATTAAATCATAATTAATCATAATTTATAATTATAAGCATAAATAACTATAATATGAATGTTTAGTGTTTAGTACATTTTTTATCTTTTATTGTTTGCAAAAGTGAAAAGTTTGTATCTAAAACAAAATGAAGGGTAAAAATGCATTAAAAATAGTAAAATACCTTGTTTATTTAGGTGTAAAATATATAGAGAGATGTAAAATAAATTTATTTTACACTCAAAAATTTTCCTCTCAATTTGGAAGAAAAATGAATATAATTAAAATCCATTCTTATATTTCTTCAATCCAAACAAATGGTATAAAATAAAGCTGTAAAATAAATAATATACAATTCACCCTCTTATTTTATCTTCCTCTTTTTATTTTACACACATCTTTCCAAACTTAGAATTTTTTTCCTTCTCTTTTTCTGCACATGCATAAAGTTTGGCACATTTTTTACCTTTAAGTTTATTTTGTTTTGGTCCATTTCTTTTTCTGAACTAGACCCTATTTAATCCAAAAAAAATAACTAGACCCCTTTTTTTTTTTCCAAACTGAACTAGGCCCTATATTTTCTCTAAATATGAATTTTTCATATGTCACACATGATTTCATCGTTCAAGTGGTGTATATAAATTTTTTGTCCTATATGTTCCTAATCAAGCACTTAATTAGATTAAAAAAATCAAGCACTAAAATTCAAGTAGACGTACCACATGATATTATTATTCGCATCTAATAAGAAATATGGTCCCTAGAGATAAGCACGGGTCGTTATAGCTTATTGTTTTAATAAACTGGAACTCCACATTTCAGCATAATTTTGCTATACTACTTATCAACAATACACCTATTATTTCTTTATTTCTTTCTTTCTTTTCTTAGAACAAAGTGTAACTTACTAAGTAGTTCAAAGGTATACAACAGAAAAAGGTATTTTTCTTTTTCTGAGAAGAAAGGTTGAGTTTCTCCATGTATAGGCAAATTTTTAATTTATAGGTAGTAGTGTTTCTCCATACTCTAACATATAAATAATTTAAAGGAAAGTTAAATTTTTATATTTTTTACAGGTTAGAAAGAGAGAATTATGATTGCATCCTATTTTTTCCCTAATATGCTGTAACATTTCCTAGTTTTTCAAACTATGTTTTCAGATTTTTAAATTTTAGATCAGAATACTATTAACAGATCCAATTCAAAGCTGGATAAGAATAAGAATCATTAGTGATAAGCGTTTTATTTAAGTACTTTTATTCTCATGTTATTAGTTTTTTAGTTAGGATTTTCTTTTATTTGTATTTCGGATAAAGTTATTTTATATGAGTTTTACCTATAGAGAGATTTATTGTTGTAATCTTATTATTATTTGAAAATATAATTTTAGTTCTGTTTCTAATTTTTCTTCTTGGTATTAGAGACTTCATGAACCTAAGCATGTCCTTAAACTACAGCAATCCAAATCCCTTGATAAGGTTCTTGTTCTTTTCTTTTTCCTAATTATTTTTTTATCTTTACTAAAAAGATTTGAAAATCGTTTTGTTTACATACCCTTTACAAAAATGTTTTGTTCGTAATCGTTTGTCACGTTAGACATATTACACCCTTGTTAGTTTTATTTTTCATAAAAACGATCTACTTTTAATTGTTTTCCGTAAAAACATGATGCTCTTTTTTTACCAAATATATTAATATTCATTAATCACCAACACAAATACACATTGAGCATCTGCAAAAAAAAAATAGTAGATCAACTGCAGATCCACTAACAAAAATTATAAATAAACCAAAAAGAGTCAACAATTCTTCTCCATAAAACCTAAAATAACGGGAAAAATCTATATCTATAATTAGAGAAGAAACCCTTCTCCATAAAGCAAAAATTACATGATTAACATGACTTTCAGCTGATAAACTGGAGCAAGAATCCCAAGCAAATTGTTCATTGGTGGTTGATATGCACCTTTTGTTGACAAGATAATTTGAACCAAACAGAAAATTATTTGAAATATGAGTAGATCGGTTTTAAAAATTTTCAAATCTAGCTTTTTCTCTTCTCAAACCTCCAAGAACATTATGAATCTGAAAATTATGCATAAAGTGAATAAATATGAGCTAGCCCTTGAAGGAAGAGAATAGTTTTATAAAGAAAACAAGGGTTTCAAAAGAGAGAGAATGTTTAGAGAGAGAAAAAGGGGAGAGAGAGTCCAATAGAATTGTCTTAGCTCTATAAAACAAAAAATATGTTGCTCTTGTTTTTGTCTTATTTGTTTCTTTCAATAAAAATATTTAATACTCAATTTGTGATTTGTTCCAATTTTTTTTTTCCCATGCTTTCATGTCATGATTTGTTCCTAAATTTGTTTTTCACGTCGTTCAATTTGATAAAATGATTTGGATTTGTTTTTGTTTTTATCAATTGGTTTTTGACGTTGTTGCTTTTTTTTTAATAGTTAATGGGTAGTGCTATTTTCAAAGTAAATTTTATTATGAAAAATTTACAAAAATGTTGCAAAAGCTGCTCACAAGAAGATTAGAAATAGAGAGAAGAGAGGGAGAAGAAGACAGAGTAAGAAAAAGCATGAGAAAACAGAGAAGAAGGAGATATGAGAGATAAAATCTGCTGAGCTATATTGCTCATTTCGTTCCTTCTTATAGTAATATTCTTAACAACTTTGTAACAGAAAACATCATTATCATTGTTTGCACAAACATTAACTTTTCTTGGCCAATACATAATCTGTTAACCGTTTTGGCATATTCCTTATCCTTGTCACATGGCTGGTGTTGGTTGTAGCTGTATCATGATGGGCTTCATTTTTGCTTGTCGATGGACTTGATCTTAGGCTTGCAACAATACTCCCTTCTTCCAAATTGACCTTGTCCTCAAGGTTAAAATCTGGAAAATCCCTTTGAAATTCTTGAACAGACTCCCAAGTAGCATCAGAAGGGTTTTGGTCCTCCCATTGAACAAGAATTTGAGGACGGAAGTGGCCCTGTTGGCAAATTTTTCTAAATCCCAGAATTTGAGTAGGCTTAAGAATTGGCTGAGAATCCATGAATTGAGCTGGTAGAGGCTTTTGTTGTTCCCCTAGATCGCCGTTGCATTTTCAGAGGTTTGATACATGGAAACATCATGAATTCTAACAGTATCAGGGAGAGCAAGCTTGTATGGAACTGGTCCAATGTTTGCGATAATGCGGAAAGGGCCAAAGAAACGTTTGGCAAGCTTTTGAGAGTGACGCTGAGCCACCGTGGTTTGCCGATAAGGTTTGAGTTTTAAGAAAACCCAGTCTCCCACCTGAAATAAAATGTTAGTTCTATAAGTATTAACTTGGTTGCTCATCCTTGTCTGAGCTCTTAGCAAATTAGCTTTCAAGGTCTCCAAGATTATGGTGCGATCCTTGAGTAAAGTGTCAACCACATCAATTAAGGCAGAATCTCCCAAGTAATCCAACAAGGAAGGTGGGGGTCGGCCATACACAGCTTCGAAGGGAGTCATTTTTATAGCTGAATGATATGATGTATTGTAGTGCCATTCAGTCTATGACAAATACTGTAGCTATTGCTTCGGTTGATCAGCTACAAAGCACCTTAAATAGTCTTCTAAGCAACGGTTGAAGACTTCCGTTTGCCCGTTAGTTTGGGGGTGGTAGGCGCTGCTGGTTGCCAAAGTAGTTCCTTGTAGTTTAAACAATTCTTGCCAGAATGAACTCATAAACACTAGGTCACGATCAGATATGATTGTGGTTGGGAACCCATGTAGTCGAACAACTTCCTTAATAAAAAAGTGCAGCCACCATTGGAGCTGTGAAACCAGTAGGTAGAGCAACAAAATGTGCTTGCTTGGACAATCTATCAATTACCACTAATATGACCATTTTTCCTGATGATGGTGGAAGGTGCATGATGAAATCCATTGATATTGAATCCCAAATTTTCCCCGGAATTGGAAGTGGCTGAAGTAATCCTTGTGGAGCTTTGTTAAACAATTTGACTGCTTGGTAAACCTGACAAGAGGCCACAAAATCCCTTACAACTTGTCGAAGTTTAGGCCAATAAAATACACTAGCAATCCTGGATAAAGTCATCTGCATTCCAGCGTGTCCCCCCACAGGGGTATTGTGAAATTATGTGAGAATTAGACGATGCAACGCCGACTCGGGAGGGACAAAAATCTTCCGTTTGAACCATAATAGTCCATCTCGCACTGTATAGTGGGGAAAATCAGAAGCTTGGGTCTGAACGGACTGCATAAGATTAGTTGATGCTGAGTGCATCTGAAAGAACTCCCTGAGTACATCTAAAATAGCCATAACTGGTTTGAAAAGGGTCTGAAGTGCCATGAAAGTGTACTCAGCCATTCGAGATAGAGCATCCGCTGTTTGATTGGTACGCCCAGGCCTATAACAAATATCAAAATCAAAACCAAGTAATTTAGTTAGCCATTTCTGTTGTTCCGGAGTTTGGATGGTCTGATTATGTAATGCTGTCAGACTTTGGTGATCAGTCTCCACAACAAATCTCCTGCCAAGAAGATATTGCTGCCAACGTTTAATGGCTTCAGTGATGGCAAACATTTTCCGACAATAGGCTGACTCTCTTCAAAGTTTCAGTGGCAATTCCTTACTGAAATAAGCAATTGGATGACCCATTTGAAGTAGCACCGCTCCAATTCCCGAACTCGAGGCATCAGTCTGTAACAGGAAGGACTGATTAAAATTAGGCATGGCTAGAACAGGGGTCGATGCTAATGCCCGCTTCAGTGTTTCAAAGGCATCCGTGGCTTCCTTGGTCCATATAAAGGCACTCTTGCAAAGAAGTTTAGTAAGTGGTGCTGCCAAAGATGCATAATGGTGCACAAAACACCTATAGTATCTCGTTAATCCGAGAAACCCCCTTAACCCTTTATTGTTATAAGTAAGGGCCATTCTTGGATAGCTGCAACTTTCCCCGGTTCCACTGCCACTCCTAAACCCGAAATACGATGCCCTAGATAGCTTAGATTCCCACAACTAAATTCACATTTAGACATTTTAACAAATAAGGAGTTGGAGGCTACTACTGAAAATACAATTTTCAAGTGCTTCTGGTGATTCTCCCATGAATTGCTATAAACAAGGATGTTATCAAAGAACACCAAAACAAATTTTTGCAAATATTCACGGAAAATGGTGTTCATCAGTGCCTGAAAAGTGGAAGGTGCATTGGATAGGCTGAACGGCATCACGACGAACTCGTAATGGCCTTCATGGGTTCGAAAAGCTGTTTTTTCAATATCTGAGGGATATATGCGAACCTGATGGTACCCAGCTCGGAGATCTAGCTTTGAAAAAACTACTGCTCTATGCAATTCATCTAGCAGCTCGTCAACCGTGGGAATAGGGAAATGATCTTTAATTGTCACCGTATTTAAAGCACGGTAGTCCACACAAAAATGCCATGTCCTATCCTTTTTTTAACCAACAGTACAGGAGAAGAAAATGGGCTAGTGCTGGGTCTGATAACACTATCTCGAAGCATTTCCCCAACCAATTTTTCGATCTCTGCTTGCTGAAAATGTGGGTATCTGTACGAGCGAACATTGACTGGGGCTGTGTTAGGTAATAAAGGAATACGATGGTCAAGTTGTCTTTGTGGTGGAAGAGTAGAGGGCGGTGCAAAAATCTGGTGGAACTTAGTGAGTAGCTTCTGTATGTGAGAAAAGAATAAAGAAGGGGCTTGGGGATCAATATTGGGTTCATTAGGTGGGTTAACGGGATCAATGGATAGGTGATAAAAATAAACTATGATTTCTGTTTGTAGGGATATGTTTAGTGGGTTAAGGGTCATCTGGGCTAAGATAGGTTGTTTTATCTCTTCCAATTTGATTTTAGACCTCTTATAATCAAACTCCATCCACAAGTGTTTGTAATCAAATAGAATTGGGCTCAACTCATATAACCATTGGACCCACATAACTAAATCTGCTCCGTAAATGGGCAATAATAATAAGTCAACTGAGAACTCTGTTTGGCCCAATGAAAGGGAGACTTGGGAACAAGTGCCAACACAACCCAAAAAATCACCATTTCCCACCTTCACCTTCAGATGAGGAGAAGGTTGAACAGGGATTCCCAAGTGTGATGCCAATCAAGATTGTATAAAATTATTTGTAAAACCCCTATCAATTAACACTACCACTGATTTTCCATTAATAGAGCCTGCAATTTTCAGAGTTGAGGGGACCACTATGCCAGTGAAGGCATGGAAGGAAATTTGTGGGGTGGGTCCTTCACTTATCTCTGTTGAAGGTTCTTGTATGATACCATCAGTGGGTGTCTACTGATCTTCAGAAGAGTCATCTTCATTTTCTATCATTAAACACAAGAATTAGGGAGGGCGACGGCGGTGACCAAGAACAAATTTTTCATCACAGTTGAAACAGAGACGCTGCACTATCCGGTTTGCCATTTCTACCGATGTCAGCTGTTTGAGGGGAAGGTTGTTAATATTTTTAGGTGAAGTAGTTGGTGTTGCTGGTGGATTGAAAGTAGAGAGGGTCTTTTTAGGGAAATTTTTATGGGTATTGCATTTATCCTCTAGTAATTTGGCTAAACCCGTGGCTTCATGTAAGGTAAGGGGGTTTGATAATGGTTAATTCTCGTTGAATATCATCTCGAAGACCGGAGATAAAACAGTTGAGCATATTCGTTTGACTCAAGCCCGTGACTCGGGTTGAAATAGCTTCAAATTCTGCTAAATATGCCTCAACAGTGGAGGACTGTTTGAGTTTGTATAACTGTGCTTCATGGTTAATGAACTTTGACGGCCCAAATCGGAGGTCGAGTTGCTGAGTAAAGACGTCCTATGAAGATAGTTGAGAGGTTGAATGCATCCATTGAAACCATTTTAAGGCAGTACCTGTCATATAAAAAGTAGCAATGGTTAGTTTTTGGTCTGCCGGGGTGCAGTGATATGCAAAGAAGCGGTCAATCTGAAATATCCATCCTTGGACATTTTTCCTATTGAAAAGAGGAATTTCTAACTTAGGAATCCTTGGAGAGAAGTTAGAACTAGGGTCATCCGGAAGGGGGATGGTGCGAGATGTGGAGCCGGCTACTAGGTGACTAGAGTTTTTGGGCTGGGTTATTGTTGGTAATGGTAACAGAGGAGGTTGATTTGTGGTTGTGATAGACGGGCTGAGGTTTGAGAGTTTGCCCAGAATATCCTGTAAGATGGTGGAATGAGAAGATATGGCAGTGGTGAGGGTAGAAAGGGTGTCAGAGGTGGATTTTTTAAGGTCTGCAATGGAGGTTGAATGTTCTTGGTATTTGTCATATAGTTTCATGATTTGGTCAGCGTGATCTTTGGCACGGGTTACGACTCCCTTAGCCATCAAACTCAATAAAAGCACCAAATGTTGCAAAAGCTGCTCATAAGAAGATTAGAAATAGAAAGAAGAGAGGGAGAAGAAGATAGAGTAAGAAAAGGATGAGAAAACAGAGAAGAAGGAGATATGAGAGATAAAATCTGCTGAGCTATATTTACTCATTTCATTCCTTCTTATAGTAGAATATTCTTAACAACTTTGTAACAGAAAACATCATTATCATTGTTTGCACAAACATTACTTTTTCTTGGCCAATACATAATCTGTTAACCGTTTTGGCATATTCCTTATCCTTGTCACATGGCTGGTGTTGGTTGTAGCTGTATCATGATGGGCTTCATTTTTGCTTGTCGATGGACTTAATCTTGGGCTTGCAACAAAAAATCTCCCTAGATTTTACCTATATTTATATTTTTCTCTCTGTTTATTTTTTAATAGACAAAAATCTCCTTGCGTTTTAATTTTGTTGACAAAAATACCCTTCTATCTATTTTTTCTGTTAAAATAACGGTAAAAGGACCAAAATATAATTTTATGGACCCTTTAAAAAAAACTCAAAAATTAAGAGACTGGTTTTGCATTTTTGTCATCTTCAAAAAAAAAATCTCTAAACCCACACCCTTCTTCTCTTCCCTCTTTTATGGCCGCCGACCACCTAATGACATGCTTCAAATGATCTTTCCACTAACATTTGACTAAGCATTCAACAAATCATGAGATTGAATTTTTTGTGCTTTTAGAGCGGATAGCTGTGGAAATGAGACATGAAAATGTTTCTAAATTTGGGGAAGGGGAAACCAAAATTTGATGTTGATTTTAGAAAATTAGGATATAAAAAGGAAAAGTTTATATTTAAATCCAAGAAAGTATAAAATCGATAGCTTTAGGGAAAAGAATTAAAGTGAATTAGTAACAAAGAACAATCGGGGATGGATTTGGAAGATGAAAATGTGGAAAGATGCAACGGCTATGAAGAACACTATTTTATATATATAAACACAATGCCCATAAATTTTATTTTTTCAGCACATTAATTGCAATGCCGCCATGTTAACAAAACCCTTGCAAATGTATTGATGGAGTGACAAGAAGAGATAAAAGCATGTCATTACGTGGTCCGGCGGCCATGAAAGAGGGAAGAGAAGAAGGGTGTAGGTTTAGGGGTTCTTTTGTTGAAGAAGATGACAAAAATGTAAAACCGATCCCTTAATTCTTGAGTTTCTTTAAAAGGGTTCGTAAAATTACATTTTGGTCCTCGTACCGTTATTTTAATAGAAAAATAGATAGAATGGTATTTTTGTCAATGGAATTAAAAACGCAGGGAGAGTTTTGTCTATTAAAAGATAAACAGGGAGAAAACTGTAGATATAAATAAAACCTAGAGAGGTTTTTGTAAATTTTCCTTTTATTATTGCCAGAGCAACTAATGAAGTGAGTATGATTTTATAAAAGAGTGATTGCTCTTACATTAACAAAATCTACTCTGAAAATAATATTATCCTTATATAAATTCAAAATACCTTTCTATCTAATTTTAATAGTAATTCTCAATTAATCATTTATAGCACAACTCTTTATTATCAAGTAATTAATTTAATTACAACTATCTAAATTCTATTTTCACTTAAATTCTTCTTATTAGAGTATCAATCAATATTTTTTTTTAAATAAAAGAATAGTCTCATTAAATAAGACTAGACATATTCGTTGTTTTATAATGAGAAATAAGGATAAGTAATACATTAATTATCGAAAAGACTGCTTATCCAAAAATTGTATAATTTATTACCCATCGCCCATTTGATTTCACATTAACATGTGTATTAACTTTTACACAATAACATCTTCCTAAAAATTCAAAATCCATAAGTAATATTAAGTTTTCTATACTAATAATAAAGTTTGTTATTTGTTATATATTTAACACCTTCTTAATAATTATTTTGGTGTCAATAAATAATTTAAATTATGTCAATAACATATTTGCTTAAATTAAAATGCTCTCATGATTAATTAATACCATTATTTAATTATTTTTTTTAAATAAATTCAATTGTATAACTGAATTTAATCTGGAGGGCACAAATGAAATAAAATATTAGTCCAAGGGCTTATCTAAAGTTTTCCAGGACATATTTGAAAACAGATATAAGTTCAAGGGCCGAAATGCCATGCTGTAAAAACAAAGGGGTCTCCACTGATATTTTCTACCAAAATGCACAACATCCCTGCGTTTTGGCCTTCTCCGCATGTCTATTCTAAACCTAAAACGATGAGTCATTTGCCACTTAACCAAACGACATGTCGATGATATAAATCCGAGCGACTATGCTACGAATCGTTAAGCAAGTACACCTATCGTTTCACAGTATAGCTATCGGAGTACCGAGTGTCGTATCCCATAGGGACTAATGAGTATTAGTACTAACTCTCTTCCTATTATCTAACGGGCAAGTTGAGCATTTGAATTTAAACAACTTAAAATTAACGTAAACGAACAATAGTAAATCACTTCGAAAAATAGAAGAATAATAATTTATCAAATAGAGATGAAAGTTATGTCTGGAATTTGAATCCCCTAAGACCTGTTTTGAACTCGAATCATTCAATTAAATTGTTCGTTATTATTGTTGGACTGTAGGAAGTCCTAAATTATGTTAATCACTCTCTCAAACTAATTAATATCTAATCCTAGGTTGATTAATTGAAATTTCTTTCTAATTAAAACCCCTAGTCTTACATTAATCATTTTATGAGATCCCAATATTAGATTTGATTCTAATCTAGAGGATTTATGTTGATCTATTTCTAAGTTTACATGCAACTCCTTTCAATTATGGGTGATCGATTTACATGAGGATTTCTCAATCTTATAATGCAAAAACAGATATGAATTACTATGCTAGCAAATACTAATTCAAACAATATTAACCACAACTGAATCGCAACAATGACAACAAATCGAACTAACCAACAAATCAATTAATAAAATAAATTCAAGCTTTCATCTCCAAAATCCAAGCACAAACACAAAATTAGTTCATCGCCAACATCACAATTCTAGCAAAAATTAATGAACAAAAGAAAATTAAGAGCAATAGTGTATTGAAATTCTGCCATAAAGATTGCTAAACTCAGCTACTGTTATGGATTGTCTTGCCCAAAATGACGATGTCTCTATGTTTTAGTTTTGCTTCATTGGTTTTCTTTCCCTTTGCTTCGCTTCCTTCTGGTTCTCGGGATTGCCTTTGGATTTCAATTTTCGGCAGTGAAGCACTGAAGCTCCGCCTTATTCTTCGTTTTCATCATCTTCTTCGTCTTTGTCCTTTGCTTTCTTCTTTTTAATTTCAAGTTGTGAAGTACTTTGATTCTGCACTTTTGTTCTTCAATTTTTCGGTGATGCACTGTTGCGCCCAAATAAATTTTACTTTAAGCTAACTCGCAAGTGCACGAGTCTATTGTAGTAATAATGAAAGCACACCAAGGTTGTCTCTCAGGAAGTTGAAATTGGTATTATCTAAAATGTTTTAACAATTGAACTAAAAAGAAACAATGAACTTAAGTAAGAAGAAGCTGGCAATAGAAAATTGGTGGCTGAAAATAACACTTAGAACAAAGCTTTAAACTTAAAAGGAATTTATGGAAGGAATGCTGCAGATTTGGTTATCAAATTATAAAAAAAAGTATAGAGTTGTATTTTCTCTACCAATCTGTTGTGACTCTGAATTCCCTACTGATTTTAATTGAAGAACAAATATCATATGAATTAATTAGTTAATTGAGGTTACTAGAGACCGCATTCATAATTCCCACTCAACTAATCTCTATGTAAAACATTTAATTCTTTAAACTTAGGCTTATATTCCTAATTCACCTAATTTCTCAATTGAATTGGTCCAGTATTAAATTTCACCTCTCGGTCCTTCATCTAATACCTAAGTAAAATAATTGGTGATCAATCAATAATTTTAGAAAAGTAATTGCATTTAATTAAGATAAAGACATAAAATCAGTAGGAAATTGAAATTCACATAATCATGGCAGAATATTTACAACTCTAAATTAGAGAAATTTAGTTCATATTTACACAAAAACACACAGAAATCATATGGGTTCAAAGGTAAAAAGAAAATAGTGTAAACATAAACCCAGAGAACAATCCCTTCGTTTGGACAATCTTTTGCACCAAGCCAAGATTGATTGGAATCCCCAATGGAATTTTGCCTGAACTAAACCTGTCTCAACTCTCTCTTTAATCTGTAACCTCCTTCTGCAATTGATGGATGAATGAAAATGAAGGAATGTGTGTGAATGGAGCGGGAATGCCGTGTATGGTCCGGATGTCCTCTCGGATCATCCTCCCCCCTTGCTCAATTGTGTATGGAGTATATATAGTAAATGTGTATACAAGATAGACCTCTTTCTCATTCTCCATGACCTCCACGAATGATGTTAGTGCCCCCATAAAAACCAATTCTTCTGTCGATTATGGATGAACAAACTACCTACGTTGGTAATTCTTCCCTTTTTAGAAGCTAATATTGGTTGCCCCTTTTCTTTCACGTTGAAATCTTCTTCTCTTGTTTAAACAGGTGTGAAAGCATGTGTATTACTTCCTTAAAAGTATCGGGCCTTCCTTACAGATGGGCTTCTTCCAATGGTGTGAATTCTTAAATTTCAAGAGACTGGCCCAATATCCTTTGAAATCTAGATGGCCGTGAACTTGCTTGTGGGGCTTAGTTCATTTTCCACCAAAAATAGTGACTTACTAAAATAACAAAAAAACTAACAAACGGACTCAAAACAAAAAATAATGACTAATAAACAAACATAATAATAAAGAAAAACTATCACAAAAATGGGCTAAACAAACACCCCACACTTAAGACTTTGCTTGTCCTCAAGCAAATAATCATAACATAAATTGGGAAGTTTCAGTTATCACCTCAGCTTTTTTTAAAAAGAAAACAACATAATTGAGTCCATCCTATAAACATGCTAAGTATGATAAACAAAAGCTCTCCTCTAAGTGTTTCTCTCAAAAGTGTTTAGGGTTTATTAATTATCACTCAAGCCATGCTTATTATGTATCTACCATAGGCTTGTAAAATTATCCAATCTCCACCAAAGATTTCTATCGAGCAATAATCAAAAGGTCTTTTCATTTGGTTGTAATAGGGCTGGGCTACGGGTATGAAAAGGATATATAACTGATTAGTATTGAGCATTATGAGTAATAACAGATAAATCTAGGGGTGTTCAGGTTCGGTTCGGTTCACCGAACCGAACCGATAGTAGCGAACCGATAACAAACTGAAACCGATAGTGTAGAACCGTAACCGAACCGATATCTTTAGAAATCGAGCCGAACCGAACCGATATTTTCGGTTCGGTTTCGGTTCAGTTTAACATAAAACCGAAGTTAAAAAATTGATGAGTTAGCAGCATTTTAAGGTTAAAATTAGGGGATTTAATGCCTTAAAATCGAACCAAAACGGCACTGTTTTTTCAAGCGATTCGGTTTCGGTTCGGTTCGATTTTGAAAAATGACAACCGATAACCGAACCGATAACTTCGGTTCGGTTTTGCGATGATAAAAACCGAAAACCGAAAATAACCGAAATTTCGGTTCGGTTCGGCTCGGTTCGCGGTTCGGGTTTCGGTTAGCGGTTTTTTTGAACACCCCTAGATAAATCACCAAACTAACTTTCACAATGAGTTCTCTCATAACTTCACTTCCCAATGCAAGACTCAGATTCACAAATGTTTCTAACTTTCTCTCCCTTTTTTTGTAACATAACATCTGCTTTTTGAAGGATAATCTATCTTTTATTATTTTTTTCTTTTATACTTTCTTTCTTTTCTTTTTTTTTTCTTTTGAATAACTTTTCTGACTTAAGGAAGAGAACTTTGAGCTTCTTTTTATCTCGAAGGATTAAGAATTGTAAACATGAGCTAAAATAGATGCTAAAATTAACCTTGAAGTATTTGAGTCAATCCCTTTTTATCGCGATAAATTTCCTAACCCCACACTTAATTTCCTGACCTCACACTTAGAATTAAAATATGTCATGAATTACCTATGATTACTCATAAACTCAAATAGGTGCCAAGCTCAGAAATAAAATAAAAAAAGGCTTAAGTTCATTTCTTTGGAATTTCACAATAAAAATAGGATATATTAGGCTCGAAGGGGTTAACTAAGGGAAAATAAATTGGGTAGGTTATTTAAGCAAACAGTTTAACTCTAGTGCCTAAATCATTTCAATGCTCGAGAGATAATCCTAATTTGGTCTCGACTAGCATGCAAAAAAAAAAGTTCTAGAGATGCAAAAACAAGGTGGCATACTCTCACACAATCAATTTTCAGTGTTTATAAAAAAGGGCTCAAAAACTCACATGGTGGGTAAAGTTCATCATACTCAGCATGTATAATAGGCCATCAATGACTTATGCAAAATTTTTAGCACAAACTTAAACGAAGGCGATCTTTTTTTACTAATTCCCAACAATTATGTCAGATTTTAACAATTACCCTTTTTTTTTGTTTTTGTTTTTTACACACTAAAGAACTAAATTCCTTACCCCCACACTTAAAGCGTTACATTGCCCTCAATAGGACAACAACAGAATATAAAAAGAGTAGGAATAGAAAAACCTAGAATGAACTGATGCCCTAGAAGGAATACTGCCAAGTTCCAACAAATTACACATGAACATCACAAAAAGTAAGTAGACGTAATAATTCACATACTCACGAAAGAAAAATAACGATACGAATCAACACAAATAGTCATAAATGCTTTTATATATATATATATATATATATATATATATATATATATATATATATATATATATTTTAATGGAAAAACAACTTAAAGGTAATTAGAAATAAGAACAAAATAAAATTTACAGATGAAAGGGAAAAAGTAATGGCACGACTGTGGAGTTGGGGGTTTAGAAGAAAGAAAGAGAAAGGCATAGGCTTCTGTGTGTTGAATCTGAAAATTACACAACTATGGCGTAGAGTGCCAAAGTAGTGTTCAACATGCTCAAAGAGTAACCTGATACACACGGCCTGAAAAGAGGAAAGGCACGGCTGTGTTGTTTTTAGCAAAAGCGCAACACAACATAGTTCTTATTAAGTATCCAAGCTAATCATGATCATCTGAGATTGAGGGGTTCTAGACGCCTACTTGGATCAATACCTGAAATCAACATAAAATTCCTTCCTCAAACCAATTTAAGCCAAATAAAATTCCAAATAAAACCAAAGAAACTAAAAACTATTAACAAAAGAAATATGAAATTTAAACAGACAACTAAATTATGAAAAGAAACATAAAATAAAAAATAAATAGCTTAATTACAAAGAGTAATGGGGTGCCTCCCATAAAGCGCTTCTTTAACGTCGTATTAGCTAGACGTTATCTAAATTCAGGTCCAGTTAACATTGTTCCCTCATTCAATGTCACTATATGCATGCTTATTAAGGGTTTTATGCAATTTTTAAGTTTCCAATGTAAACTTATTCCCTTGATCACTCCCTTACATCTCTCCCCCAAAGTATTCATGTTCTTGCATTCTATTATGCAAACCTAGAGTTAAAACTAACTCTTTCTTGCTATCCATGCCAATTTTCAAGAAAACATCCACAAAAGAATTATCAATTAATGAGCAACTTTTATTCATAGACATACCTGAAGTGGGAGAGGTATTAAGGACAGAAATTTCAATAGTCTTATCTACAACAATCATGTTTACCTTCCTATTCTGTACATCGATCTTTTGCAACAAAAGATTTTCCTTTTCATTAAGATTGGCTGATGAAAATGAATCCGTTGATTGTTGTTTTGAATTATCCACTGTCTGCTCATCTTTCTTATTCTCATATAGAGATGGGTGAGTGGTCACTGGCTCATTTGCTCTTTCCTTGTCAAGCATGGCATTCTTATCTCCTCCTTCAGTGCCTGCATCCATAAAACTGTC
The DNA here is from genome assembly GCA_949640765.1 of Croton laevigatus. Lineage (NCBI taxonomy): Eukaryota > Viridiplantae > Streptophyta > Magnoliopsida > Malpighiales > Euphorbiaceae > Croton > Croton laevigatus. The sequence goes on along the minus strand of CATIWJ010119746.1, from coordinate 6,525 downwards.
AACAATATACTACCTCCGTGTTTTCAGGTTCTTTACGTTTTCATTTTTAGGTGTGTTTTTCATTTCCTTACGTTTCTATTTATGGTAAGTTTTGTAATTATTTATTATTATTTTTTATTGATATTGGTGAAAAAGTACGTTTTTAAGAAGGTTAGTAATTGTTTATTATTATTTTTATTTTGGTATTGGTGAAAAGTTGATTTTATTGATATTAGTGAAAAGCAAATGTAAAGAAATGAAAAACACAGAGGTAGTAGTTATTAACAACGTTACCACTTCTAAGGATGGTGACAGCTTTGGCTTGCTCAAGTTGATTTGGAAATTTTTCATTCTCATTAAATTGAAGTTGATTTGCTATCTGCCCAATCTAGGTTTCCACCTTTTTGAGAGAAGCCTCTACTGAATCAAGTCTTTTGCTGCTAGCTTGAATGAAAGCATTCAAACTATCTTCTAAGCTTGGCTTTTTTGGTGCTCTTGAATTGAAGGCTGACCTTGGTACTGATTATGTCGTGGCATCGCTTGAAATGGCTGCTGTGGTTGTTGACTGTTAGCCTTTTAGGAGAAATTTGGGTGATTCCTCCAACTAGAATTATATGTGTTAGAGAATGGATCCATTCGAGCTCTAGACTGAAACCCATCTAAAGCATTTGCTTGCTTGGCTTCATAAGATTCAACATTCGAAAAGCACATGTTTGCCCCATGGCTGTGTGAACCACAGATACTGTAAACCTCTTGCTTGGCTGGAACTTGATTTATCCTCAAATTTAACATCTGAACCTGCTTGGCTAGTTCTGCCATATGTACAACTATATTGTTGTTCATACTAACTTCATTTACCCCTTGCCGTCTACCTCTCACACTCTTTTATTAAGAATTAGCTCCCAACATCTCAAACAACTCATAAGTCTCTTGAGCTATTTTTTCTCCCACTGCTCCTCCAGTTGCATTGTCAACCGTATTCTAAATTGTTGAGTGAGGCCATCATAGAAAAATTGATTTAATAGCTGAAGCGAAAAATAGTGGTGCAGGCATTGAATCAACAGCAACTTGAACCTATCCCAGGCTTCATGGAAAGGTTCCCCATCCAATTGAGTAAATGTGGCTATTTTTCCTCTGAGTTCAGCTGTCTTCTGGTGTGGGTAGAATTTACTCATAAACTTATTGTAGACTTCATCCCATGTAGTCAATGATTTCTCGGGAAGTGTCATTAACCAACTCTTTGCTCTATCTTTCAGCTTGTATGGGAAACACCTCATACGTAATTGGTCTTCAGTCAACCCTCCCAAAGGAAAAGTATATAGAGTAGAGTAGAAATCTCAGAAAAAGTTCAAGGGATCTTCGTTAGGAACTCCATAAAAGGATGGCAACATGTTATAATGAATGTTTTTCAACTCGTAATTGCGCGCTGCATCACTGAGCCGTATACAAGATGTGGCTGTCCCTACGATTGGCCGGGCAAAATCCCTCATTGTCTGTCTCTCTCTAGCCATTTCTTCAGATTTAAGACTCATATATTCAAAGTCAGAGAATTCTTCTTCTAATTCACCTCCTAAAGAACGTTCAAATTCTTCTCGAAGTCACTTTCGCCTTTGTACCTCTTCTATAAACAGTCCAAGTTCTCCTTCTAAAGATCCTCTTCCCTGCATGCAAAAAGAACAAAAGAAAAAAAAATCAGTAGCACCTGTACTAGCAAAAATTGAAAAATAAATACTGAAAATAAACTAAAGTAAATATATACATGAAAAACAGAATAGATAATGACGCTAAACAACCTCCTCGACAACGGCGCCAAAAACTTGTTGCGCCCAAATAAGTTTTACTTTAAGCTAACTCGCAAGTGCACGAGTCTATTGTAGTAATAATGAAAGCACACCAAGGTCGTCTCTCAGGAAGTTGAAATTGATATTATCTAAAATGCTTTCACAGTTGAACTAAAAAGAAACAATGAACTCAAGTAACAAGAAGCTGGTAATAGAAAATTGGTGGCTGAAAATAACACTTAGAACAAAGCTTTAAACTTAAAAGGAATTTATGGAAGGAATACTGCAGATTTGGTTATCAAATTATAAAAAAAAACGTTTAGAGTTGTATTTTCTCTACCAATCTGTTGTGACTCTGAATTCCCTACTGATTTTAATTGAAGAACAAATATCATAGGAATTAATTAGTTAATTGAGGTTATTAGCAACTGCATTCATAATTCCCACTCAACTAATCTCTACATAAGATATTTAATTCTTTAAACTTAAGCTTATATTCTTAATTCACCTAATTTCTCAATTGAATTAGTCCGATATTAAATTTCACCTCTCGGTCCTTCATCTAATACCTAAGTAAAATAATTGGTGATCAAGCAATAATTTTAGAAAAGTAATTGCATTCAATTAAGATAAAGACATAAAATCAGTAACAAATCGAAATTCACATAATCATGGCAGAATATTTACAACTCTAAACTAGAGAAATTTAGTTCATATTTACACGAAAACACACAGAAATCATATGGGTTCAAAGGTAAAAAGAAAACAGTGTAAACGCAAACCCGGAGAATAATCCCTTCGTTTGGACAATCTCTTACACCAAGCCAAGATTGATTGGAATCCCCAGTGGAATTTTACCTGGAATCCCCAATGGAATTTTGCCTAAACTAAACTTGTCTCAAGCTCTCTCTATTTAATTTGTAACCTGCTTCTGCAATTGATGGATGAATGAAAATGAAGGAATGTGTGTGAATGAAGCGGGAATGCTGTGTATGGTCCGGATGTCCTCTCGGATCATCCTTCCCCCCTTGCTCAATTATGGATGGAGTATATATAGTGAATGTGTAGACAAGATAGACCTCTTCCTCATTCTCTATGACCTCCATGAATGATGTTAGTGCCTCCATAAAAACCGATTCTTCTGTCGATTATGGATGAACAAACCACCCATGTTGGTAATTTTTCCTTTTTTAGAAGCTGATATTGGTTGCCCTTTTTCTTTCACGTTGAAATCTTCTTCTCATGTTTAAACAGGTGTGAAAGCACATGTATTACTTCTTTAAAAGTATCGGGCCTTCCTTACAGATGGGCTTCTTCCAATGGTGTGAATTCTTGAATTTCAAGAAACTGACCCAATATCCTCTGAAATCTACTCGGCCGTGAACTTGCTTGTGGGGCTTAGTTCATTTTCCACCAGAAATTGTGACTTATACTCCAATTTCCTTATTCTTTTGCTAATCACCTTTAGACTTACTAAAATAACAAAAACACTAACAAACGGACTCAAAAAAACTCAAAACAAATAAACAAACATAATAATAAAGAAAAACTATCACAAAAATGGGCTAAACATGCACCGCTGTTTTCCGAAGCTGAACAATGGAGCTCACCCTCTTGATTTCTTAGTTTTGCTCGTGGGTCCTCAGTTCAGCCCCTCTCTAGTTTCTTCGTTCTCTATTCTTCAATATGTATCTCACTTCCTCTTTTTGTTTCTCTCTTTCTCCTTTTTTCAATTAGATTTTTTTCAATTTTCAATCCCCAAACTCTGATTCTAAAAAATGTAGCTCACTACTGCATTTTGGACAAATTTTGATCAGCCCTGTACTTTGCAAGATATAATTAAACAGCCCTTGTACTTTGCCAAATACCAAGATAACCCCCTATCTAATTAAAATGTTGCATTCATGACATCCGACAAATAAACCAAGTGATAAATCATATGTTTTCTTCCCTAAACCTCTTGAAACCACGTACCAACCCGAATAACTCTTAATTTCTTTCGAAAATACCCTTTTTCACGCCATTCTTGCTTTATTTTCGTTCATTTCCATAATAAAGCTCGATTATGACCTGTTAAATGAAAGTTAACATGATAAGTGCTTTAAATATAACTTAATTACCAATTAAAACCAAAATTAAATAATAATTCAATATAAAAACATTAATATATTCAGCACTTATTAGCCGGCAAAGACCAAACAATATGCCCCAGACTGAGTCTAAATGACTTGTCATTTGACTTAACCCCCTTTGCCAGTATGTCTAGTTTAGAGTCTTTTGACCCATTACCATATCTGAACTGCGCCCATCAATTTTGGCAAACAAAATTTAAGTTGTATGCACTATTCTTCTTCCCTTGAGACCGCCTTTCAGTTTATAGTGTCAAAACGAGCTTTTGATCATCGAAAATTATAATTTTGCGATTTGAAGTTCGGGCCAACCCTTTAGCTTTCCATCTGACTCGATCAAATACAACACCTCCGGCCACTATTTGTGGTGCTTTTAATGCCTATCTTAATCACCGGACTCCCATTGATCGAACGATGGCCTCAGTTGATAGTGATGAGGCCGGACGATGAAGATGACAGCGGTTATTCTCTCGGGTATTCTATCAAAAATTCATATTTTGATTTATTTTAATATAACTTTTGATTTGAATTTTGAATTGTTTTCTTCTCTTTCATTCTCTTTGTATGTATATCATCTGCCCCTTTTTTTATTCCCATCTTTCACCCTTTTTATACCTCTGTTAAACTGCCTTTAGTATACACCTGTATTACAAATTACTCTTCTCTTAAAGTATCAAATTTTGATTTTTATTCCATTTGCATTTCATTTACTTGGTGGCATTTGCATTTCATTTGCATTTGTTTTCATTTATATTTTTAATTGCATTTTTCTTTTTAATAATAATAATTCTCAAACTTCGACCTTTATCAGTTTTTATTTTACCATTAAATTTTCGACAAATTTTAATTATAATCTTAACGTATATTTTATTTCTAATCGTTATTAATTTTTTTCCTCAAATTATCTTTTTCATCAATTTCTTTTATCGTCATTAATAAAGTATGCATTTTTATATTCCTGATTTGAATCCGGATTTATCGTAATCTTTTTACCTTTTTATTTATTCTAAATGTACCGACTTTTTACTTAAATAATTTGTTGTACTTTAAATATTTTGGTTTATGTATTTGATCGTTCTTGTACATTTCTTGTCCTATTCCTAATAAATACTCTTCTGTGTATTTATTCCCTCTAATATTATCTTTTATTATTTAATCTTTTTCAATTTACACTATGTTTAAAATTTGTTTATATCACATCTATTTTTTTTTATGTTTAAACATCTATTTCATAAAACTTCCATTCCTCGACAACTTGGTCCCAAATATATTAATTAAACACATTTCTTGTATTCCTTAACTCCACTTATTTTTTCCTAAGTGGAGTTGTTTATTTTTTGTTAAAATCCATTTACAATTGCATTTCTTATTTCCTTTTTCTCTTAGAACATATTTACTTTTTATTTATGATATGTTTACCATGTAAATGACTTGTTTACTTTCTTTTTTTTAACACATTTCTTCCTCTGAAATTTCTTATTTAATAATCCAGTATTCATCTTCGTATTTCTGACTTTGACAATTTAGGACATCACAGAATATCTGAGACATAGGTCTTATGACATCAAAAAATTTATGAGTTTGTGAACCTGTTGCATTTGGTGCAACTTCTGATGAAGCTGGCTATTTTTGGGAGGAACCTAAATATCTACCTCAACCATTACTATCTTTCCCTTTTTATTTGTACTTTTTCTCTTCATTAATTTGATTTTTTATGTTGATCCCCATCTAATAAGTGTTATTAGCCACTGAAATAAAATACATCTTGTTATGGAATCGGGTGAAGTTCCCTTCACCAAAATCCTAACCTTCTCTCCAAGCTTTAGTTGGGTTCTCATTTGAGCTAGCTTAGTTTTACATCAAATTAGGTAATTTGAAATATAACTCACCTTGCTTTTAGTAAGTGTTCTTTAGATCACGTAACCCAATATTAATTGCACATTGACAAAAAAACTCATGCATGAAGGCATTTAATAGTTCTATAAAATCTTTATTACACTTCTCCTCAAGGTAATAATACTACATTTGTGTAGGTCCTAACTAAGATGTCAAAAAGAGCTCTAACATCCATTTTAATGGGTTTTTGGTCTTTTAAAATTTTTAATCATTTTAATAGTGCATACATATTTTGTTGTATTAATGGTAGAAAATTTTATACCATAACATTGAAATTTTTCATATTATAACTGAATTGATATAGTATATATAATTGTAAGTGTAACGCCCCTTATAAGCTTACCGAAGTAGATCTATAAGAGGGTTACACGCATAACTTCCCTTCTAAACCCACGTATGAGTCTAGAAGAAGCGTTACCATTCTTGGTTTGCGAGTCGGTAAACCTGCTTATAGTATTTAATCATCCATAGAATTTATTCACAACAACTTAACTAGATACGACTAATACATAAAATTCGTACAATTACAGTCATTCCAACTATCCTAAAAGAATATAATTATATAATCACAACATTTCTAATTAGTTTATGTACATGCCGGACTAATACATACAAAAGAACCAAAAACTATACCAAAAGGACAGGTCTGCTGTGCTGATCAACCGGCTGGCAAAACTATCTACACTGCTGCTTCTTCAACCTACGAGTTTAAACAGGTAAACTCGCTGAGCAAAACTATT
>CATIWJ010119661.1:0-15127 GCA_949640765.1 Croton laevigatus | reverse complement strand
CATTTATAGTAAGTTTTGTAATTGTTTAGTATTATTTTTTATTGGTATTGGTGAAAAAGTAAGTTTTTAGAGGATTAGTAATTGTTTATTATTATTTCTGTCTTGGTATTGGTGAAAAGCTGATTTGTGTTGGTATTAATGAAAAAAAAATGTAAAGAATCATAAAATACGGAGGTAGTAATTCTTTAGTTATTGATAAATACATACAATTTTTTAAATATAAATTAATATATATATATATATATATATATATATATATATTAAAACTGTAATTCATATTTTTTAAAATATAAATATTTTTCTATATCATTTTGTTAAATATGATATTTAGTTAATATTTAAAAAATTTTGATATTTATTTTTACTAAAATTTTGAAAAATAACATTTGTTAAAATCACCCAAAATTGAAATAGTGATCATTTGGACCTATAAGGCAACTTAGCCACTAATATTAAAAAAAAAAATCATTATTTTCCAAAAGAAAAAGAAAAGGCTTCATGAGGTAATTTTTAATTTTAAAAAAAATAAATAAATAAAAATTATTTTGGAAAAATAACGGAAGTCGAACAGAAGCACGGAAGTCCAAAAGTAGCCGGATTCGCCGTGGAACAAAAGACCTCGTCGATCTTCACCATAAGCAGAAGTTTCTCACTTTATAAAAATATTTAATCTAGTTTGTCACCTTTTTTTTAATTATAATTCAATTTCTCGCCTTTTTAAAATATTTTTATATGGTGTTTTTTCGTGAGTTTGCATGTCGGATAAAATGTCTAGAATAACAAAATTATATTTGTTCCAATCAAACAATGTCGCTGCATGTCACTAACAAATTGCCTTGCTAGCAATGTAAGATGACTTGTATTAAAAGGTTTTTGAAACTACCAATATGTGACCAAATTAATTTGATCCTCGTTTACTGTCACTATTCTACCTTCCATATTAATGGCAACCGTTGTGAAATCAATGGACAACAATACTTGAATAAGTTTCAATATGCAACCACAGCATGCGTACAGTTAGATAGGAGTCTAGTCGCACAAGCCTTCAAAAAAGACTTATTAAACTAACCTTAGTCAATTACTTATACTCAAATCTACAGGTCTAAAAGATTAACCTAAATTAACTAAGTAGTTACGTGGTATAACTTATATAACATCTTAATCATTATTCGATGTGGAATCTTACAAACTTTTCCCCCTTCTTGGGCACAACGTCCTTGTCATGACACAACAACCTCATTAGGCAAAGCAAATTCTAAAGGTGGCTCTTACGATGTAGCACCTAAGCACTTTCGGTTGGTGTTGTCTCTGATACTGTAAGATCTCACATCGGATATTGTTTGAGATTTGATATAATATATAAGTTAGACCACTTAACTATTTAGTCAATTTGGGTTAAAGATTTTAGGCCAATGGATTTGGGCCTAAGTAGTTGACAAAGCCTAGTTAAGCGGATCATTTTACAGGCTTGTGTGGTCAAACTTCGATGCCTTTTTACTTTGTGATATGCGATCAAAATTGTGTGCCATTTGGACTTAGGCTTGAGCATGTAACCTGACCCATTGGGGATACCCGGGAATCCAACCCGCGCAGGGCTAATTTTCCACAATCCGCTGGGTTTCAAGGCGATGACATGTTTGAAAAATAAAACCCACTGCGGGTTCGGGGTAGGGACGGGTTTTGATAAACCTGCCCCGTACCCGCCCCCTTCAGTGGCATTTATATAATTTATAATAGGTTGAATTGAAACCCTAGGTATTTCATTTCAATTTTCAATTTGTTACTGCGACAACCAACTTTGATTAGAGAGGTTACAATCTGTTGCTCCAGCTGCAAAGGTCAAACCAATTCAAAATATTACAATTTGACGGTGGATAAATAATTTTAGTAAAATTAACCAAAATTATTGTTTAGCAACCGTAAGCTTAAAAAATGAGGTTTTCAAAATACTGCAGCCAATGTAAAGATTTGAGTTTTCAATGTTTTTGATGATTTATAGTTATCAATAAGTGAAATTTCCCGTCAAGAAGAAATAAATAATCATCACCATTTCAGCATTCCTAATCCAGCCACCATCTTTAACTTACCTGGAATAAGGTTTGAAGTTTGATTTTTCAATTGATTGTACTCGTGATTTTCAATTTCAAAAAGAATTTAAGTTTGGACTATTTTTTTGCTATTAATTTTTTTTCTTTTAAATTTGTAAAAAAAAAAAAAAATCTGCGGATAAACCCGCATATAACCCCCGACTTGTGATCCGAAAAACCCGAACCGTAGCGGGGTGGTGCTCAACCCTATTTGGACTTATTTTGTCTTGGGCATTTCCACCAAGTTGTCTATTACTTTGATCGAGACCATTTTATTGGTCAATATGATTTAATCTAAGGTGAGGAAGCCCAAAGGCTAGGTAGGTGGTTGTTGAACTAATCGAGCCAAGCAATTGACGATATAAGTTCAAAGAGATTGGTTAGCAGGTATGGGTAGGTTTGAGGCTAAGTTCATTGTGTTTGCAGATTAAAATTGATGAGTTGTGATATTAGGGGTATTGGATTTGATGTTCTTAGGGCAATAAAAGTTTTTTTGGGTTCTGATTAAGCTTGTATATTGCAAATAATTTGGGGGTAGCATAGATCCAATGCTAGATAGTTTAAATGATTTTGGGTTAGAGGGATCAGGTATGATACATTGTCATATGAACGTAGGATATTAGTGAGAAGAGCTAAAGAAGAAGGGTTTTGGCTGATTAATTAAACCTATGGATGGGATGAACTAAGTTTTAGGTATTTAGATTAAGATATTGTTTTTCTGTTGGGTGTGGAAAATAGTGTTTAGGTAAACCAAACCGACAATTTATAAAGGTATATAGCGGTGGAGGTAACATCTTGTGCCATTGGCTTGGTGCGGAGAGCCCATTGAGACTGGAAGCTCCTTTTAGACTGACGACCTAGGTTTCGAGCTATAGCTTGGTCTGTTGGGCTAAGCTGGTTGTGTACCGGTCTCAGAGTTGAGCCTGAGAGCCCTATTAAGCAAAGGAATCTAATAGATAGCATCGTATATGTGTATAAGTTGGGGAAAGCATATGTACATTATTAACTATAACTATCTTCAAAATGATTGGACCGTATTTTAGCTAAAGCATGAAAAGAATATTTTTTATTTGTTAATCAACTTTTCATCAAATGATTATATATAGGAAGTAGGCATGAACTTGAATAGGATCCTTCAATAATAATGTTAACAATAATCAATATTTAAAGCTCAAACTTGTAATTATGGAAGCCTTAATTAATTCACATACTTTTGAGCTTTTCTTGATACTTCTCAGTAGATTATAGATAAAATTAATAACTAAAAGTTAAAACAGAAGCTAATTAATTTAATTAAAGGTAAAAGGCAATGAAAAGTGGAGGGAATTGAATTCATATGCATAATAATTATTATTATATACAAAATATCTGAAAATATTTTTAAACTAGTACAAAGAATAAGGCTTTAAAGTTTCGTTGTATTTCTTAAAAAAAAAAAATATGAAAATAAAATTAGGCTTTAAGGCTTTAAACTGGTCATGATCGTAATTTGTCTCAACCAGTGGGATGAGAGATTTGAAACCTTATTTCCATAGTGAAATTAAAATTAGATGTTATATATGATTTTTTTTTTAAAAAAATTATGCTTGAAACGCTATATGCCATGATTTTTTTTTATTTTTATCTTGTATGTATAAAAAATTTCAAGACCAATATTTTGGAACTGAAAATAATTTTCAATATATACAATTTCATAAGTACATCTCAAATTGTAAATTATGTGTAATAAATGTTAACTTTACATCCTAATTTTGTACCATATTTTTAAATGACTGACATATTTTAATATAAAATTTTCAAAACAACTTTTACTAGTTAGAACTTATCAATAGTTTCATGTGGCTAATTTTGGTGAATAATGGGCATTGCTATGGAAAGAATAGCAGGTTGATATTAATAGTGTGCTTGGTGTAGTATTTTCATACAGTTAATAGATGTTGGATACCTAATAACTAGTGCTTAAATATTTAGTAAAATTTAAATTCAGCAGCTAGTAGCCATTAGCAACTCTATTCTAGTTAATTCCTTTTGATTCATTTTGGAGTTTTTTTTTATTGCAGCTAACAGCTGATTCCTATTAAAATCATATTAATCTTATTAGAATAATTATAAATTAAATTATTTTTAAAAATTATTATTAAATAACAATATTTTGAATTAATTTAAAAAATAATAGTATTTAATAACTATAATTTATTTTAAAATAATTATTATAATTTAATTAAAATTTTATTTATATAATATATATATTAAAAAGAAAAAATAAGGAATAACATGATTAACTAGAAAATTAATTAAATTAAATTATATATATAATAATAATTATATTTTTACTGGTAATTTCATAAACTACCACAAACTGTTGTTGAATTTATATTAAACACTAACGTAAATCAGCTAATAACTATTAATTTTCTGCAACCGTTATTAGTTGATATGAATGTATAAACTAAACGGGCCTTATGTATGATTATAAGAAGTATAATTTATGTGCATATTATAATATTAAGTTACAGGGCCGGCCCTGAAAGTGTGCAAGGTGTACTACCACACAGGGCCCCCCAAAAAATAGGAGCATCAATAAAGAAGAAAATAACGTGCTGCCATTAAAATCGATTGTTGAACCAACTTAGTTTAAGCTTTATTTCTTCAATTTCTGGTCATTTTCCATCAAATTTGAGGCCATAGATTGATAGATGGTGAAAATACTATTCCAACGATACCTTATTTGGCCATTTTTGTTATTGAAATCACGAGAAACGACGGTTTAAAATTCAGCCGACTCCAAATTGGAGTTGATTTTAGGGGCCCTAAATTTATAAATAGTATATGGCCCCTGAAAAAATCTCTGGGCCGGCCCTGTTAAGTTAGATATTGATAATAAAATTTTAGACCTTATTATTAGGGTTATCCTATAAATTTGAGGGATTCTGTGTGAAGTATTAAAATTAATCAATGGTCCCTATAAAAATTATAATAGTATATGTTATTGAAGTAAATAAAAAAATATAAACTTCCTGTTCTAGGATCAATTCTAAAGGCCCTGCTTATTACCTTTACTAACCTTTTATTGCACGATATATTTGTAGGGTAACTGGCAACCAAACGGCCCTATACGCATTATAGTGTGCGTTTTTGTCTTTTTTTAATTTTGAAAGGGCGGATACAAACCTCTGCTACAAAAGATTAGGTCAGCAGGACCCATACTATAATCATTCAAAATACTCAATACAAGCATAAAACTCTTCTGAAGTCCTGTTAACACCTTGTTTCGCCAATATGTTTCCTAAATTATTGTGTGTTTGTTTTAATGGTTTAGTTGCTAGCAGATTTTGATCTAACAACTGAACATTTGGGTGTTTGATAAACTTTAAAATTAAAGGATAATAGCGTTTGGAATCTGAATTTGCTGCTGCTAGCTTATATTTAGAGGTTTTTTTCTTTTTTTTTTTTCCAGTTTAGTTGATTGATAATATGACTATAATATTTTTACGAAAAATAATTATGAATAAAATTATTTATAACTTATTAGTTTAATAATATTATTTATTCTTTAATCATTTAAAAATAATAACATCTCCTAATTATAATATAATAAATTTTAATCAATATTTTATTTATTTAATGTATTGAATATCAAAATAAAAAATTATTTGAACAACTAAAAAATTAATAAAGTTATACGTTATATATAATTATAACATTAATTTTACGTTCTAACAAGTATTCGCTATCAAATTTTGACAAAAAACAACCTTACCTACCACTTACTATTAATCAATCAGTCGTTATCAACTTTCAGTAACAACTATCAGGTACAAACAACTAAACCAAGTAGATTCATAATTTTTGTTTAGTCCTCATTTTAAAAAAAAAAAAAATTAGTTTTGGAAAAACATTTCAAATTTGAGATTTTACTCTTTTCATTTTAATTTTAGTTGTATTTTACAAAAACACCCAATGTATAAAATCAAGTTCTTATTCTTGTATCTACTCCCAATAACTTTTTTTTTTATTATAAAATTTGTGTTTCTCTTCCATCCAAATTGCAGGATATCTTCCATGAGAAGTCATTTCTTTTACTTGTAATATAAAAGGACATTTGCTATAACTATATTAGGAAAACTCATCTAGAATTATTCTTGGGTGAGAATCCACTATGTGTTATGTATTTTCTTTAAAAGGGTGATTCTATATATATATATATGTAATAGTACAAAGAATTTTATTTATATTGAAGTGCCATTGAAGAAGTATCAATCTTTTCCCATATATAGTTAAGTTTTGGTTTAGTGAGAGGCTTAATTATTGGTTTTGTTATTAAAGAAATGATTAACGCAAAAAGATGCCCACCTCGCCGGTTTTTGCGTCTTTAGAACCAAAAGTATAGCCCTAGAGGCTTCTAGCTTCTGCTTTAAACCTGATTCCCTTAACTTTTACAATCCTTCTGTCAAATCTTTATTAAACTATAATAAAACGTTCGTGTGAAAAAATCAGCAATTATATTGTTATTTGTCAATGAATGCATGGATTTAAAATTAATATTACGAGTATGTTGAAAGCCTTAAGTGTCTAATAGTGATCATAAAGAAGACTAATAAATCGAATAATAGACTCAAATTGCCGCGAAATAAAGCAGATTGGAGATGCTTCAAAGCCATGTTTTCAATTTATATCTCAATTTTTCTTCAATTTCTAATGAATGGAATGCATATTTTCTAAAACAAATAGTGGCCTTTTTCTAATTGCCCACTAAATTGATGGAAATCATAAACAGTTTTTCCAATATGTCTAATCCAACTCTAAATAAGTTACATACAAAACCCATAATATTATGATGTAAGATAAAACATTAACATATTATGACGGTGTAGTCATGGTTTCAACATCTAAATTAGTAAAGTTTCCATACAGTTTTTATTTTATTTTATACCAACTTGTTTTTACCAACAAACTTTACTAATATTGGATACAGTTTTTACCAACAAACTTTACTAATATTAGCCATGGTTTCAACAAACTTGTTTTTACCAACATCTAAATTAGTCATAATGTAATCATAATGTAATGTAATTTGATGATATAAATGATTTATAAAATATTCCACGTCCTAATAATAGGGGTGAGTATTCGGTCAGATCAGGTAATTTTTGACCGAACCTTGGCCGAATTAGCATATTAGGGATTTTTTTTTCTTTACCCGTTTTGGCCGAATTAGAATTTCTATCGAAATTATATATCTTGGCCGAATTACCTAATTTGTATACGCCTTGACCGAATTAGAATACATTAAATACTTGATTTAGCCGAATTTGGCCGGATTGCAAATTAACATTCTATTTTTTTTTCTTCAAGAAAAAATGCAAATAAAATGACGTTATGTTAGGTGCAAGTAAAACGACGTCGTTTTCTTATTCGGCCAAAACGAGTCATTCGGCCTAAAAGTATGTTACTCGTTTATTTTCAAATTGGCCGAACAGTCTCTGTTTTGGCCGAATTACCACCGACCCATTTGCTCATCCCTACTAATAAGTAGGAGATATTGGGTGTTGATTTCTTCAACCACATATGATAGTAACAATTTTGTGCATATTATTCAAAAAGAACAAACAATCCTCTGCTATGCATCTCACAATATTATCCGATCCATCAATGATCTTCCGTGCCTTAAAAAATTATTCCGATTAGAGATTCATTCATATATATTCGTCCAAAAATAGCACTAGGGTTTACAACATGCAGTGAACATGTTCCTTGTTTGTGAACACATTGTGTTTGTGCATGAATTAATGCCTATGAATTGGTGAAACAATAATTAATAATTAATAGTACAAAACATAAATGTAAGTAATAAATTATATTTATATCTAAATATTGGAAGCTAGCTACCTATAATTTGTCCCTCATTGTCCAAACTCAGACATAGATATAATCTGCTGCTCTCAAGCCAGCAAGGGAGCAGGTGAAAGAAAAACTATGAGCTTTGAAATTCATAAACTAATACTTAACAAACATCCATTACTGAGCCTAAAAATAGATTAACAACTAGCACTTAACAAGTAATAAATCAACAATAATTAACCTACACACACATTCATACATACATCAACAAGAGACAAACTGAAAATCTTATCTATTGCATTAAGCATGTACTTATTATTCTATCGAATTAAAGTAATCATATATTAAATAATTAAGGGTAGCTCTATTTCCAGTGCAACCATAAGCTTAAATTGATTTAATTATGCTTTGACGTTAACAAAATCTACTATAAAAATAGCAGTGCCCCATAATTAAATATCAAAGTTAATATCATATTATTGAGCTACCATATTATATAAAAGAACAATTGATGAACATTATGTATATAATCATTCTGCGGGTATTCATTATTTCCAGTAATCTAAAAATATAGCAATATAAAACTAGTGATTAAGGGAGAAAGGACTTCTTTCCTTTCCTAATGCTAATAATTAATATCAATTTTCTTTTTTACATTTGCTCCTTACTGATTATTATGCAATAAACAAAAGCCCTAATTAATTATTAGATTTTGGATGCAAGAAAAGTTGCGTACCGGACATGAAAGCATTAAGAGGAAATGGGTAAGATGAAGAATCTGCACCAGCAGAAGAGCTGAGAACGGAAGTTGATGCTGCTGCTGCTGCGGCCGTCGTCGTAGAGGTATTGAATAAGGGGCCGGAATTAGTGAAATTATTGGTATGATTATTATGATTAAAATGGTGTTGCCAGAAATGGGTAGAGGAGGTTTGTTGATGAGGACCTTGATCATAAAGAATGCCCTTGAAAATATGGCCTCCGATGCTCACACTTGTTTGATATGCTAATTGATCATCTTCATCTCCTTCTTCATCCATGCAACTCACTTTCAAGCAACGAAATGTTGCTTCTAATTTCACTTCACCTGGAAAATTATTCCCACCTTGTAATCCTGCCATTTTTAGAGCAAAAACACACATTTATTTCAAATCAACCAAAAAAAAAAAAAAGTATACCCTAAAATTTCATAAAATTCATTTTAGAGAATTTCATATCTAGAAATTCTAAAATTAAAGTTTTATATATTAAAAAAAAATGAAGAGAAATCTAACTATTTATATATATAGGGTTTCACTTGAACAGAAAAATACCCAATTACTAAACCTAATTTCCTTTATTATTATTATTATTTTTTTTGGGCAAATACTAAAAAGAAAAAGAATAAAAGAATCAAGATTCAAAATTAACATCACTACCATATAAAATATCAATGCCGTACAGATTAAAAAAAAAAAGAAATTCATACTCTAATTTAAATGTTTTTCATAGAAATTCATGTGAAATTTCATCATTATAAAAGAAAACAAGAATCGTACTTTTCCGAGATCAAACAGGAATTCAAGATTTGACATTTGAAAAATCAACTATACAAGGAAGAAAATTGAATCTTTAAATGAAAGAAAAACAAGCAAAAGATTCTGTAAAACAGTGTAGCAGTAGCGTTAGGGTTACTATGGAAATAATAATGAAAGAAGAAGAAGAAGAAGAAGAAGAAGAAAGAGAAGGATGGATCTACGGGTACCTGATAGTCTGAGTCTTTTAGGGTTACTATTAAGAAGAAGATTGTGATTGTGGCGGTGAATAGCAGAAATAGAAGGTCTATGGCGCCTTCTGTAAGCAGGAATCCAGGTGCTTTTGACGTGTGTTTGGCACTCAAACCCTTTGCTTTTACAACAAGTTCTGCATCTCATATAAACACACTCTTTCTTAGCTTGGTTTCCACAGTCTTGACATCTTGATCCACCTAATATTCCTCCTTCTCTCATCATTACTCTTCATTTCTCTGCCATGCTTTCCGCTGTTCCGGAGGAGGAAACCCCCTTTTCCTTTTATCACTCACCTGTCATTTAATGAACAGGCTAGAGCTATTTTTTTTTTTTGCTTTCTTTTTGTTTTGTGTTCTTTTGTTTGTTTTGGTAAATAAATTAGATATACAAATCAAGAAAGAGTTAAGAATGAGAAACTATTTCTTAGCCGCCATAGAAATGGAAAGATGAAGAGCTCAAATTATAGAAAAAATGCAGCAGCTTATGCACACTGATGAGTTCCTCAGTATTTACAAGGACGGCATATAAAAAGCAGTGGAAAGTGGGAACAAAATACATTATTATAATAGTATTCTAATTAAATAATATGGAATAACTCCCAGTTATGGATTTTTTTTTTTAACTGATCCTAGTTGAAGATGCGTTTCATAAAAAAAAAGTACTACTAGTATATAATAAAATGGAGATTACATGTACAATGTGAATAGGGAGAAAAAATTATATAATGAAGTCCTTGTACCAGCTCACCTCATTGAGTGCAGTTGCATTTCAATGTACGGACGAGATTTTGCAATTTCTGGATTAAGCACATTGAACCAACAGAAGTGTGCCAAGTCTGCTGAATGGTTACTAAATTGTAGCACAAGTGTGCATTGCACCTGTACTTCTATTGTCCAATGTTCCTTTTGGGTAGGGTTAACCCTTTTAACCAAGGGTTTCACTTTTCAGTTTAGCAAAATGAGATTTAGTTCATCTAATAAAAATAAAGTATAAATCCTTATCTCCATAAAATAAATAAATCAAACAACATAATACAAATAAAACAATACAAAGAAACAAAATTCTCAGATTGGATCTAAAATATTATCCAAAAGGACATATATTTAAAATTTATTTAAGAAAAAATATAAAAGCTAAATAAAATAATAATTATTAACAAGAAAAGGGTGGTCACTATTAAAAAACTCATCGGTGACTATTCATAACCGTTAACGAGAAAATGGATAGTCACTATTAAAAAACTCAACCGTTAATAAGAAAAGGGGTAGTCACTATTGAAAAAACTCGTCGGTAACCATCCATAACCGATGAAAAGAAATGCTAGGGTTTAGAACAAAGGGTAGGAGAGAGAGGGGGAGATGACAACTTTAATTTTAACAACTAGATAGAGAATGTTTGTTGTTTTGATTAAATTTGTTTTCTTTTTTATTTGAGATGGCTTCTGATTTTTCACTTAAAAAAAATGGGTCGGATTTTAATAGCTTGTTGGGTTCCAGGTGTAGAATATCCTTTTTGCTAAGTTTTTTGTTAGATATTAATATAAAAAAATTTTAATTTTGGGGACAAAAAGAAAAACTAGATAAAAAATGTTTATTTAAGTTTTTGGTAATGTATTATATGCCATTATTACTCAGTGGCTGCAAGATGCTTACTCATAAACGAAGTATTGAAAAAATTAAAGCCCAATATGGTGTGATTTGGAAAGACATTATACAATTTGTGAAACTATTATAAGTCACACCACTGAGTTGGTAGAGTAATCATACATGTTTCAAAAAAGAACTTATAATATTTACTAGAGTTTATAGATGTATTTTATTTTGGGGAAAAAAAAAAAGATGTATTTTAATATATAATTTTTTACAATTTTTTTTTTTAGAACTATTTATAGAACTATTATACCTTAGACAATAAGAAATTTAATGACAGTGCTGAAATCATTTACCAAACCCATTAAAACATGAATTTTAAAGAACAATGTTTTCAAATAAATTAAATAATAATAAAGTCTAATTGATAAAACGATCAAATTACTTAACCCAATTTCAGAAGTGTAGTTTTTGTAAATGAGCTAAGTCATTCATAAGCTATTCGAAGCTCAATTCAATTTAAACTGGTTTAAAAATTAAATGAACCCCTGTTTGAGCTGAAATTTCAAACTCGTCAATTAGTTCGTTTAATTTTATTTTGTGTAAAATATGTGTTAAATCAATGTTTTAGTTTGAAATTTCATATTTACTGTGATATAATAACTAATTAATACTTAAATAACAATATGTATCTAATTATCCACTTATATAATGTGTTTCTTTCTCTCATTTAGGATATCATAGAAAATAAGACGCTCGCGAGTTACTCGAGATGCGGCTCAATAAAAGCTTATTAAAAAATGAATAAGCTGATTCGAAAAGTAAACGAACTGAACTTGAGCTGAGCAATATTCCGCTCATTAATACCCATAAAATGTCAAAATTTTGTTAATTAAATTTTATGAATCCAAATAATTCCGTAGATATATTATGTCCTTGGAAGTCATTTTCTTTTTAAAATAATGTTTCACATTCCTTTTTTTTTTTTAATAGAAAAGGAATATGATCAATTTTTTCTTATTCCATTGCACTTCCAAATAAAATATTAAAATTCTTTTGTTTCATTGTTTTTTGTTTGTAGAGGACCAAATGAATTATTCCCCTTTACATTAAAATATAAAATTATCTTCTCCTAAAAATAAAATTTAGATTCAAACACAAAATTTATGTTTTTAATTAAGTATCACTTTCTGGTTCAACATGGAATAAATTTAAAAGTGACGTAATCTTTGTTAAAGTTAAGATATGGCGTATGGTGTAATCGATTTATGTAAGTAATAACTATTTGATTTTTATGTAAAAAAAAAAAAATTATTTGATTTTAGCAATTATATTTTAAGTTTTTATTTTATTTTATATAAATATTTTTAAATCAACTGTTAATCTTATCAACAGGTAACTCACTTAATCTTGCTATTTACATTTAAACTATATTAATATAATTGAAATAATTGTACATTATTATAAATAAATGGATGTTTATTGAATTCCTCATCGTTACCTATTTTAGCGTTTCTTTTCTATAAATAGAGGAGCTCCCATCAATTTAGTACTAGATTTAAATATTTCAGTCTCTTATTATTGCTTTCTCTTTCTCATATCTTTCCTGTTCTTTTATTTTTACAACACGTTATCAATACAATTATTTTAGTTTTAAGTAAACTCATAGTTGTGCATATATGTTTTTCAAACAAAATCATTTAATTTTTTTTGAGTTTTTTTTAAAAAAAAAAAAATCATATTGCTTTGGATTTGAAAAACAATTGCAGATTCGCTTTTCAATTGGAAATTGAATTTGATGTTTTCGTGGGTATTGCCGAAATTTAGCCATTTTTTAATTCATTCAATTATTGATGTTTTACTCGAATGTCAAATAATATTCTATTTTTTTAATTTTCTTTCTTGCTTAGTTTACTTTTTCTTTCCCTTATCACATGTTTTTGTCTTATTTATATATGTCATATCAGTGAGCTCAAATAAAAACAATAGAGATCTTTGTAACCTGTTTTATTAAGCTTAGATTTATTTATTTTGTAACTTTACCGTTCATATTTTTTTATTTTATTTTATGCTTTTCTATATATTATGTTTTTATATTATAAAATCAACTAATATGAGAATATTTTATTTATTTTTAGCATATCAAATATTGTAAAACTTGAATTTGCGATCCTTAATATTTCGGGTAAGAATTATTTATCATGAATTTTGGATGCCAAAATCCATCTTTATGCTAAGGGTCCTGGTGACGCTATTAAAGAAGGAAATCAAGCATTGAATCAAGATCGCACTAAAATGATGATTTTTCTTCACCATTATATTCATGAGGAATTGAAAACTAAATATTTAACTGTCAAAGATCCTTTTGTTCTTTAGAACAATTTAAAAGAAAGCTATGATCACCAGAAAATTGTTACCAAAAGCATGTTATGCATGGATGCATATGTGATTGCAGGATTTTAAATCTGTAAGTGAATTTAATTCTGCCTTTTTTAGAATTAGCTCTCAGCTAAGATTATATGGAGAAAATATTATCGATCATGACCTACTAGAGAAAACATTCTCTACTTTCAAGAGTTAGGTATCTAACTAAAGTAATACCTCCTACCTTACTCAAGAGAGGGTGCTCCATTATGGCTTTATAAGCTAAGGGGGGTATTGATGACTAGGAAGTAGGCTTTGGTGTAGGTGACATACTCTTCTTCTCCTAGCTCTACTGCTAACTCAATGATGCCTACTGACTCGATTGGCTTTCCAGATATTCTGACTATGGGGGTATTCACTTTCTTTAGCTTACTTCTTTCAATCTTGAGCTAGGTAAAGGCTTTTAAGATTAGAATATTGACGGCATTTCCATTATCCATCAACATCCTTTTAACCCTGAAGTTGGCTATCACAGCCTCAATAACCAGTGCATCATTGTGGGAGTAACTGATATTTCTTTCATCGCACCCATATTTAGCTAAGAATCAGATCACAAAGTCCAGCAAATAACCAACCCCTTGAGTCAGAAAAACCTCTTTAGTTAACCTCTTCTTATCCTGGGAGTCTTTATCCTCGACCTCTACTAATAGAATCATTTGGATGGTTACTTGGGGCTCCATTCGACTCCTTGCTCCTTTGTCTCTGTCTTCTCTCCTGGTCCCTTCACTACCAAGTTGTCTATTTGTGGCATTACCATTCGCTTCGCTTCTTTACCTTTTGTAGGTGTTTAAAAAGATCTTGAAGTCTCCATTCTAGGTCATCTTCTCTGTTATTACCCTCCGGGGTTTTACATTCATTTGTCTTATGATCTTTTAATTTATGGTAGGCACTATAAAGGCTACCTCCCTGACCATATCCTCCTGAGCCTGATCAACCAGACTGTCTCTTAATAGCCATTAAGATTTTTGAGGGGCTAGCATTCAATAGGGTATAATATTGACCCTTAACCCTGTTACCATCATTATAGCCTCCTTTTTCTCTATTGTGGTAGTTGTTTCCATCATTATCATAATAACTTCCTCTGCCTTGATTCCCTTTCCCACGATCTTGAGGGGACTTATCTCTTTCTCTCTGTAACACCCCAAACCCAACTTACGAATAAGCCAGACTGAAGTGTTACAGTACCGACTAACATCCATTACTGCTACAAAATTTTTTTTCATTTAGCTATCACAAGATAAACATCTTAATCATTTTTTCGAATGTTAACTATTTTACATAATTACTCATACTAAATAAATCTCAATATTCAGTACATGCCAAACTAAATTAACTGGAGGTTATACCACCGCTTGACTTCTAGGAGCAGACCAAGATTATGCTGCTAACCATTTTCTTCTATCTGCGGACCTGCGAGTTA
>CATIWJ010119654.1:0-26239 GCA_949640765.1 Croton laevigatus | reverse complement strand
CCGGCTCCCACCGAGAAACGGGTAAAATCGTTTTCTTTGTAAATTTATTCAAAGGTCAGGTATTTTTGTGAAAGAATTTAAAGTTTAGGTACCGCAGTGAAAGAACCCCTAAAGTTCAGGTATTTTCAATATAATTGACCCCAATAAGAGAGATACTTAAAACTTAAGTAATTGTAAATCAGTTTAGGATTATAAGATATTTCTTTGCTTATTTGTATTGTAGTAGCTCAATGGAATTTTTAATTATGATTTCTTATATAACAATCTAATTTTTTTTTATGAAAATAAAAAAAAATCAAATATTGTATTTATAAAATGATTTATTTTTTCAAATATTCAAATTTCAAGTTATGGGGACAAACTTTTTAGAAAGGTAGAAATATATTGGTACATGTTTAATCAAATTTATATAGGTAGAAAATAAAAATTACTCAAAATCATGTAATATTAATTTATAATTATATTATTATAATTTCAACCATAGGTTAGGACAGTTGGCACTTACATAAGCGGTTCAACCACAGGCTTTGAATGATATGAGTTGAGGATACTTTAAACACTTACGGTATTTTTGGTAAATCGAGCAAAGTTGAGGGTGAGGATGAAATTATGGTTTTGGCCCATAAAAACCCTACAAGTTTGAAAAAGCTAATCAAGCCGAACACTAGGACCATAAACTTTAGTAACTCTTCATATATAATTTTCTAATGAATGATAATATAATGTAATATAAATACAACATTTGAAGCAATTAAGACCCCAAAAAATAAGGTATTGGCTAATCTTTTCAAAACTTGCAACAGACTAGGAAAAAATGATAATGATGTTTACATGTATTCTTTTCTCAAAATGAGCTCATCTCATAGTTGCTTGAAGATCATAATCCAATATCCTTAGGATAGGTGTGAAGAACAATTACCTGTCAATCCTTCATATATTTACACTTCCAGATGCTTGATAGGAAAATCGCGTCAACTCGCTGACAGCAGCTTTTGCCTGAGTTTTGCTGCTTTTCCTGTGTTTGTACCTCGTCCTTCGATGACTCGTGCATAGCTTATCCAATGCCAGGCCCAGGCATATACCCTAATTTATCGACTGATCATTTCATCCTGACTAGGAGGAACAAATGCACTTCCTTCTTCAATATAGACCTCAGCTCTTCGTTAGCTTCCATTCCTATCCTTCTGCATGAAGAATAATAATGAATCATACATCATGCCATTTGAACTATCAATCATTTAAATCATTATTTACGATAATGAAAACACGCCTGCCCCAACCCTAATCCTAATCCCTCGAACGTTTGTGAAATATAGTAATGTCGAAGACTCCTTTCTTCTTTCCCCAACTCTCGTCTGAAATCCACCGTTAAGCCAAATACTTAGCACACATTTATTTATAGGCCACTCTCCCTATCCCAAGGAATTGGAAAAGATAAGAAAGCAAAGGTATATGTTTGCAAGTTTATATAGGTTCCTGATGGAATTTGTATGATGCTAGGAAATTTTAAATATTATTGCAAACACCACCAATCTATTCCACATTTCAAACTACTGTACATAACTGTCAACAAAGCAGCTTGTGAAGACAGCCATTCAAAAAGATAGTACAGCAGAAGTTTGCAGAATCTTCTTCCGCTTTAAAATGAGTCAAGCGAGTTGTTCCTTTGCAAAAGTGTTCCAATGCAACCATCAAACAGCATATTAGCGTTACTCATTTATAACAGATACAGAAAGAAGTATCTGTGTCACCTTAACACTGAAAGTAACCTATTTCAATAAATATGCAAGAATACACAGCAGCCATATTTTACAATATTGCTGTAACAGAAGACACTATAATATTATACTGTTCCCAGGGACAGAAATAACATACCCTATTCTTGCACCATTCTTCCCCACAAGAATCTTCCGCTGGCTAAGTTTAGGAGTGACTAAGTGCTGTTCAATCCTGATAGAACCATCTTGTAACTCCTTCCAATCTATCAACCGATGCTCAACACCATAAGGAATTTCCTGAAATCCATGGGCTTGGAATCCTCATTCAAATATTCCAAACATATTTATTCATGTAGCATAATTAGAACTGCATTGTCACCACACAGCCATAAACAAGTAGAAAAACAGGTTTCATACCTGATGAACATATTCTAATAACTTTTCTCGAACCACCTCCAGAGAAATGCTCTTCATAACTTCTTCACTCATATTTAGCGGATCCTCATCCCAAGGTCTTTTAACTGCCTAAACAAAAAATGTCATAATAATTGAAGGCACAACGTTTACCAACAGGAGCCTAGGCACTTGCCTCAAAAGTGAAAGTGCACTCAACGGAGATGACATTAAAAGAAAATAAAGCAAATAAATCTGAAAATTATTGTTTAAGCTATTAGAAAAGTAATAATAATAAAAACTTGAAATATCGGAGAAAAAAAAAGTAAATAAGAAAAAAAAGCTTTGCAACAGCAAATATTTAAAATATTAAGTTTAAGAGAGAAGAATGTTAACTAACAATTAAACAAGAAGAAGAACATATAGGAAGATAAACTAAAAGAGATGTATCAAAATCACTATATTCTGAGGCTGGATTGCAGAGCATATAATTGGGTTTCATATTGCATTCAATTTCGTTAATTAGTTTGTATATTTAATATAAGAGATGCCAGCTGGACAACTTAATATTGGAAGAAAACTTAGGTTACTGTTCAGATTACAAAACAAATAAAAGGGTGTGTTTTTATAATGCCTAGGTGTAAAAAAGGTGTACCTCCCCCACCTAGAGGTGAGAACCTCAGTAAGGTTGCCAGCCAAGGGACATTCGAAAAGCACACCAAGTATTAACTAAGGCGAGACTACATGTGTTTAATAACTATGGGAAGGCCATTGAAGAATAATGTTTAATAGTATCATTTGAGAGAACGGAGAAATATAATATTATAAGTTCTAAAGCTACTTCTCAGACCCTTCACAATTTCATCAGAATAACTAAGTGCTTATTTAGGCTTTGATCAATTAACAAACCCACAAAACTTCCATTTATATCTGATTTAATCCAGGCAATTGTCAAAATTCACTCAAGCATAGGCATGCAAAGGAATTCTTATTTCAGCTCCTTATTTCTAATTAAAGCTGCTTCACAATTCATAGAATTTTTACAGCACAAAAAAGTTAGATAATGTTGTGGCCGGTTGTATAAACCAATCTTAAATGCAACAGAAAATTTCAAAAATAACTTAATCTGTCTCCATCAAATAGCAATAGAGAAAATTTTTACATCATTTGGGAAAACTAATAAATGAATTAAAGAAATAGATAATTATTCTATCCTTGAAGTTTACTCTAATAACTTCATCACTGGACTTAGAGAAAAAAAAAATTAAAATATTTTCATACTATAGACGTTAGCAACTATTTAACTCTTCCCTAAATAACCTTCAAATAATGATGGAAAGACCAAAATATAATTCATTAAAAATGTATCCAGTAACAAGAGAGAATTATTTTAAAACATTTTAACATGTTGAAAAATGAACAATTTTTTTTTCAACCTCTTCCCTACATAATTTTTCTCTATAAAAGTTCTTTCTTCAATAACTAAAAGAAAATTTCTCTATATTATGACAACAAAATTAATTTGACATTTTAAAAATGGTTTTATCTAATTAGCTTGCAATGGGCAAATAACTTTTATTTTAAACTTTTTTGTAAAAATTAAAAAAAAATTATTTTATGCAAACAAAATGAGTTTAACAAACCTCAATATTTTAAAAAATTATATTTCAATCCATTAAAATATTTTAGCGAAAAAATATAATTTAAAAATTTTATAAATTAAATAAATTAGGTGGGAAATTAAAAAGAAAACTTTCGTTACAGATTAAATATTTTAACAAAGGGCATTTAGTCTTCTTATTGATTTTTTCCAATAAGAAAAACTATTTTTTAGGAAATAAAAATGAGTTCAACAGACCCCAACATTTAAAAAATATATTTTAATTAAGTAAAAAGTTTTTCAGAGAAAAAAATGTTATTTAAAAATATTATAGATTAAATTTCACTGGAGAAAATCAGGTGGAAGATAAAAGCAAAATAAAAGCCAGGTCTATAGTATTTTAAGATGTTTAAAAAACCTATTTGATTATTGATTAAATATTTTAACGAATGGCATTTTCATCTTTTTATTATTATTATTTAAATGCTACAATCATGCTTCTCCGACAGTGGTGATATTATGATATATAGTTTCTATCAGCATGGATATCTTCTCATATTCCATCAACTTAGAATCCAAACATGCAGTTGGGCTAGAAAGGATGTACCTGCTCCATTAAATATTTTATTAAATCTTTCACTCCAGCGCCCTTCAGTCCTGAAGTCATGAAGCACCTAAAGGATAGATCAAATTAATTTAATCATCGCAATTATCAAAATGAAGAACTGAGCATTTTCATATTATAATCAAATCATACCTATCATATCCAGGAAGATCTTTGAATTGCTCAGCAACCTTTATCAAGTCTTTCTTTTTCCCAACCAGGTCAACCTTATTTAGCACCAATAGTCTCTTTTGATTTGGTTTTGCAATTGCCCCCAAACGTTCGATCAATCTTACCACTCTAGAATCAGGTCTGGAAAGATTACACAGATGCACACATAAGTTGCATCAGTGACTAAAAGCATAACAGGGGAAAAAAGGCTCTATAGCATCTCATCAGACAAAAAAGTTCTTTTGTCACTGTATTCATACTTTGCCATCCAAATCTACTAAAAGAATCAGACAACAACAAGATCCGTAGCATATTTTCTAAATTAGTATGAAACAAGTTCAAAGTTATGAAATATCTAAGAATGGGAACTGGTAGAGAATTGAGAGGAAAAGCCAAGGCAATAAAATAAAATGTAGCTATATACTAAAGCTCTACACAAAATTCAAATAATAGTGATAATAATAAACTTTGTTGCAAAAAAAGCAATAAGAGTTTTGTACATGTGCGCATCAAATACAGATCACAGTCGATCATCTATCCTCACAAATACAGACTGTAACAAAACAATTAGTACCATTTTACTTGCAGAAAACTGCACTTCATGCAAAAATTCACAATCAACGAAAGAAAAGCTTTCTTTCAAAAGGCGATTTTCTATTATCCAGTAAAAAAAATTAAAAACGCTGTATACAATACAGTTGCAATTTGTATCTGTATAATCTGTTTCACAAAGCTTCCCCACAAATCTAACAAACTCAAAGCTCCTAACACGCTTCCAACTATTATAGCCAATCCCAAACTGAATAGCTGACTCAGCTCATGAGAGTCGGTCTTAGTGAAACACACCATTTCATTAATGGCTACTGTTAGGCCAAGCTACACAAAACTACACACTCCCTAGCATAAGTTCCAAATAAAATAATTTTGCACGAGAGAGAGAGAGAGAATTCAATCTGGCAGCTGGACAAAAGATTTACAAATGCCTCCTGTATAAAAGGGTTTTTCTGGGTCTGTACCTTAGCGCCTAAGCACACTGAGGTGCGCCTTTAACAAATATGCTGAACTCCTCCACATTTCTTAAATTTCCCAAGTTTAATCTGATATTAAAAATAAACTACAAGTTGTTTCCAGTAATTTTCTTCATAATATGTGTCTTTTGCATGTCATTCAAGCAAAAACTGAAAAACATGCAGTCTATTGTCACTGCACTACCACTGCATTGCCTACTTGCCAGTTGCCGCTACAATTAAATTACCCACACCAATGTCTATATCAATATTGGTGCAACTGGGAACATTACAACAGCCAACCCATTACCATTGTATAATAGCCTATTGGTTCTACACCCACTACCTGCATCAGCATTACAACAACTGACATTGGCGCCACCCTCATTGTACTGCCATCCTTAGCACTACGAACCCATTCACCACCATGTGTCACCCCATGGTACCACCGGTGCCAATGCTATTTCAGTCACTACCCGACTTATGACTGTGTGTACCTACACCCTCCCTGTCATTAACCTAAAATCAAGATCACCACTTCCACTATCTTTAAATGTATAAAGAAAACCTCAGAGCAATTTTTTGTCCAAATACAAATATAAAATAATGAGGTAGTAGAAAAAAGAAAATTAGAAGAGACATGTGATTCAAAAGAAACAAACTTGAAAAGGAAGAGTGAGGAAGATGAGTAGATTGTTTAAGTTAATAAAGAGGCTATTCCATTTTTATTTCCAAATTGTGTAAGAAAAGATAATATGGCAGATTTAGGTATCTAAATATAGAATGCCATTTATCCCAAGTTAGCACATCCACTATTTCATGCTGTATTTATAACTTTCAAGAAACATAATTTATATACTTGAGATAATTTATGAAAAATACACACTATAAAATTAGGCCAAAACACTATATTTGATGGGATTACATATTTATGAGAAAGAAGTTGATTTTTGCTTCCAAACCACATGTATGGCAATCAAACTACAAGGAATATACTGTTCAAACAGGTGGTAATAAGACCAACCTTTTTTAATGGAGAGTGTGGTAACTATTTGAGCTTAAACTAAGGCAAGATTTCTATAACACCACAACTATATAATAAAGGAAAACACACTTTGCTTATTTATTTCTCAGGAGAAAAATAAATGTTTCAGGTGAAGAGAAGTGATCTGTCTCTAGCAAATTCGTCAATAAACTGATAAGAAGTGCTATCATAAAATAACATGCCAGAGAAATTATAAATTTGATGAGGTTTTATTAATTACGTAATGCAATAGAAGTTGAAGAGTAAAATAAGAAAGGTTAGATATAATCAAATCTGCAATCAATTACTGACCTGGTAAGATGCCTGTGGACATCAAAAACAACCATAAGAACATCATATAAATCAATTGCACTCCAGACATTCTGCACACGAGACTTCATATCCTTGTAAGGATATCCATTGCTCTTTAATGCAAGTCCAGGGGTATCAAAGAAACTCTGCAGAGTATATAAAAGTATATCATTGCTAATTGCTATTATATTTCCCAGACTACTAGCAAATCAAAAGTATAATGGAAACACAAAAGGCGTCCTATACAAGTGAAAGCACTGAAACACGTTCTGCAACGTCAGATCCCTTACACCTAACATTAAAATACTCAATCATTGCTGTTTCAGATGACAGTGTTATTACATTGGGAATCCAAATCCCAAGCAACAGTGTTTACGCATCAGCCATTAATAAGTTCAACATTATGATATGGATGCATCATATGAACAATGGCAACGGGGAAGAATAATAATATCAAAAATTTGAACATCTCCTCCACAAATAATGCTTTGTTCATTTAGATAAACATAATATCTGTATCTAATCATGTTTCAGATCATTGTATTCTGCGCGTTCAACTAGACAACATCATTGATTAAGTTTCTTATTGGAACTTTCGGCAATGGGTGAATAATAGCATCAAAAGAATTTACAACTTCCCTGTTCCATGTATAATAATTTCACCATTTAGTTAAGGATATGATTTATAGCTATCATAAATGCTTGAAGTACTAATATTTTGCACTTACAAGTCAAAATTTCACAGAGGACAAAAATGAATAAATTGAAAAACCAAGAGAATGGGCATACAATTTGGGTATCCCCTCTTGTCATAACCCCTAAAACTTCATGAGATGTTGTATTTGTCTTCCGTGACACTGCAGAAACTTTTGTTCCAACCTGATAAATCCGAAAAAAAAAAAAAAAACAGAATACATATCAGCACTTGCTGAAAGAGGGTTCCCATAATAATAAAAATAAGAGCTTTTTAAAATAAATTTAAAGAAACAAACCATGAAATTTGTCAAGGCGGATTTCCCAGCATTTGGGGCGCCAATAATTCCAACAGAAATCGATTTCTGATCCTCCTCCCTCACTACATCATCCTCATCCTCATCATCTGGCCTTTGAAGCGCCGCTTCAAGCAAAGCTTTAGCTAAAGCTCTACGCCTCCCTTCCTCTTCTTGTTCCCGCAATATTTTCAAATTGGATTTCCGTTTTTCTTTGCCAAACACCAGTTTATCAGCCCGCTCTCTGTATTTCCCATCCCAAGCAGGCTCTTGAGGCGTTGTATTGGCATCAATGTTATGGATTGTGTAGTGGGTGCTGTCAAAAACCGAATCGTTATGGTCGCTTTCACTGTTGTCGTGTTCGGGTTCAGCTGAGAAGAAACGACGAAGCAGAATTGAATTGAAGGGAGGGGAGTATCGAAGTTTTGATGTGAAGGGTTTAAGCGTTCGCAGCATTACGAAAGCTTTCATTTTAAAAGCGGCTTAATCTAACTCTTCCGTAACCTTTCTATTTCTTCCATAGTTGAACACAATCTGTGAAGAGAATAAACCACAAATTTCAAATATACAAATCAGTCCTCTAATTAAATTACTAATTTATCCTTATGTGAACTCTTATCTTCACTTTTACCCTCACTACTTTGCTCCTACTTTAAATTTACTACAGTATTATTTTCATCTCTTATTTTAAATTTAGGAAAATTTATAAAAATCTCCCTAGGTTTTATATAAATTACATTTTCCTCCCTGTATTTTTTTCGTTTGACAAAAACCTCCTTCAGTTTTAATTCCGTTAACATTTTCCTCCTTTCGTCTATTTTTTCTGTTAAAATAATGGTTAGAGGATCAAAATATAATTTTTCAGATTTTTTTTTTTAAAAATCAAAAAGTAAGAGGCTCTTTTGGAATTTTTCCATCTTCCTTTCTACCATTTTCATTTCCAGAAACAAACAACTATGGTGGGAACGAGTTCCTTCATCAATCTCACACACATCGTCCTCCACTGGCGCAAACTCAGGCACCACTTTCTTCTCCACCCACCGACTGAAGCTCCACTAGCCGTCAAAAAACCGATCGGTCATGAGGCCCTCACCGATCTTGAGTAACCCACCAATCGGATTCCTTCGATCCTCACTAAGCACTGGCCCGTCGTTTTCTACCATAGTGAACACAGAAGCAGAAAACGATGAGGAGGAAAGCTACTTGGGTTTGAGACCGATGATGGGTTTTGAATTTGAGACCAATGGTGGGTTTATGAACGATGCTCATGTATGTTTGTATGAATAAAACATGTTATTTCTTCTGCTGGCTTGGTTTAGATTCTTGGAGTTAGTGGAGTTTTTACCTAGTAGTTTTGAGGTAGTGATAGGGAACAACAAAGGCTGGAATTTTGATTTTGTTTTGGACTTTGATGTTTTAGCTTTGTTCGATAGGTGGTGGTGGCCGGAAAGAGAGAAGGTGCTGGAATGGTAGAAAGGAAGATTGGAAAAATTCCAAAAGAGCCCCTTATTTTTTGATTTTTTTAAAAAAAGGTCCAAAAAATTACATTTTGATCATTTGACCGTTATTTTAACAGAAAAAATAGACAAAAGGAGGAAAATGTTAACGGAATTAAAACTGAGGAAGGTTTTTGTCAAACGAAAAAAACACAGGGAGGAAAATGTAATTTATTTAAAATCTAAGGAGGTTTTTGTAAATTTTCCTTATTTTAATTTACGTGTAGGAGAGAATCTTTCCTATATTTCACAAACGAAGGGAATATTTATTTCATTTTTAATTGTATTTATTTTAAATATTGTTGTTCCATTTTCTAAATTTGTCCTAGTCAAAAATTGACTGGTTGGCCAATTATTTCATGGCCTAATAAAAAAGGATTATGCGAAGAAAAGATAAAAGAATGATTAGCATGTGTGCGGGTTCTTTTACTTGTATTAGGCCTCTGAAGAAGTGCTTTTGCGTGAGGAAAACGTTAACAAGAGAATCCACAACTCTGTTCTTTCCTTCCTTTCGTTTCTTGAGCCAAACACACGACACTTTGCATTTACACGATTATAAGGGAAACTGGGACTTCGCTTCCTTCAATTCTTCTTCTTCTATCGCCGGCGTCGTTTTCTGGTTCAGGTAAATTATTATATTGCTGTTATGATTATCTTTTTGTTGTAATTTCGCTTTGTTCTTTTTGTTAGTAATCAAGCAATCCAGAAAAAGCTGCGGGGATTTCTGTTGGTTAAATTAGGTTTCGGGCGATTACTTCCCCTGTTTATTCTGTTTTTCTTGGCAGTTTACGGCGATTCTCTTCTTGTTTATTTATACATGATCAAGGTGTTTGGATTTTTTGTTTTAGAAAAGGAGAAGAAAAGAAAACAGTTCATAGGAGAGTCGATTTCTAATATCTTGAAGAATACAGGCAAGAGATTGGAGTTTCTATATAATTATTTCCTTGAACTCGTTATGCCAAGGAGCTGTTTTTTAGCATAATATGTAGAATTGGGAAAAATAATTTTCTGAAATTAAATTTTAGTTGGACGGGGCGCCAGACTAATTGGTGTTCTTTTTTTTTTTTTCTCTTGGGAAAGAGAACAAAGTGGTGTTCTTGAGATAATTATGTGAAGTGCTTAGGTAGGAAAAAAGAAAAACAAATATAACCATCTTCATTTTACAAATCTATAGCTGTTTATTTCAGCATTTATCTTGTTCATTTGTCAGTAGGGGTACTGAGTCATGATAATGAAGGCTAGAGGTTTCAAAATAGCTTGTACAAATAGTTCACAAATAAAAAAGTTTTAATTCAATGGTTGCCTGGATTAAAAAAATGATTTTATAAGCCTCGGAAGAGAGGAATTTCCCTAAGCAGGCCTTAAAGTTTTAACTAGATGGTAAGGAATGGATTAAAAAAATTGCATGTTTGTGTATCTGAAGAGAGGAATTGTCTTAAGCAGGCCTTATTTTGTCTATTAATGAAGGGTAGAAATCTGAGATTAACAAGAAAACAAATAAGAGCTTTAGAGGAGGTTTTTTTTTTTTTTAATTGAAATATATGCTCCATTGGCTTATGTCATGCCAGTCATGGTGAGTAGCTGATCCTGGAAATCTGACTGTGGATCAAGTTACAGCAACCTATAAGGCTTTTCCCATTTTCTTTTGTTGACTTGGCTTAAGTTATGGTTTGGTGGTTCTAAAATTGACATCTTAGTATGTGGAGGGACACTGTAGAGCTGTTCAACAACTTCTTTGTT
The DNA here is from genome assembly GCA_949640765.1 of Croton laevigatus. Lineage (NCBI taxonomy): Eukaryota > Viridiplantae > Streptophyta > Magnoliopsida > Malpighiales > Euphorbiaceae > Croton > Croton laevigatus. The sequence goes on along the minus strand of CATIWJ010119654.1, from coordinate 15,185 downwards.
GGAGTGTTTCACCAAAAAAACTAAATTCCTTATTTATGCTTTGTACTGTATTTTCTGATTTCTGATGTTATGTTTTATTTGTTGCTTCATCTACAGAAAATAATAAGATAGGAACATACCGAAACGATATACATAAAACCAGGCGGCAAAATAGGACCTTTTGTTATATCTATTCATTAAGGATTATGCTGTTGTTTTGAAACCGCAATGGCAATCACATCCTACCAAGATCAAGCAGAGGAGCTGCTGAAGGAATATGTGCTCGCTGATTCTTTCATCCCATACACTTCTATTCTCGTTGGCATTGTTTCATGTAAATTGGTATGTCACAATAGTTCACTCTTGTCTGCAATTAACATACTTTTTTCTTTTTTTGGTATTTTTAGAGCATGCATATGCTTTCATCTCTGTCTCTAATTCCAGTTGCTTTTTATTTTTATTTTTGTTGTTTTCCTTTAGGTTTATGATCTTACACAATTATGTAGTGCTCTTTACTTTAAGAGCTATTCCAACCTCACAAAAATGCAACATGTTGAGTGGAATAACCGGTACTAGACATTTTCTCTATTAGTTAAATACTATCCCCTTTCTGATGTGAATTGCTGTTCTTTCCATTTGTTATTGACTGATTATTATTTTAACTATCAATGTAGGGCTATATCCACTTTTCATGCTATTTTCATCACAGTCATATCATTGTACTTAGTATTTTGCTCAGAACTCTTTTCTGATCGTAATGCTGGTCTTATCACATTTCAAAGTTCTTCACTGTCTACTTTTGCATTGGGGGTGAGATATACTTCAGTTCACTTCTGTAAATTAAGATGCCATTGTATTATTTTCTGTGTTTTTTCCCTTATGTATGGTTAAGGTCTGTTTGAGAAGTTGGAATCTCAATTCTGATAATTCTGACTGTGGTTCAGTATAGAGGACTAAGATGAGTCCATATGGATTTTGAGGTTTTCTCTTGCTATTAATATCCATCCTACTACCTAGATTGCATTTTCTTTATCTTTAAAGCCTTGGCATTGATGATGTAGCAGAAAAGTTTAAGGAAACAGTATCTCAACAATTAGGGTTGGAGTAGAGAGGTTGTAGGGGGGATCAATAAGGTTTCAGATGGAAATTAAACCCTAATTCTAAACTGTCATAATTGAATAAAATAAACTTGATTACATAAGTCCATTTCTTTCCTATTTATAGTGTAAAAATAAAACTGATTCCTAACCTGAATATACTACTCTAATTAGTGTAATTTACTAAATATGAGTACCAATTAAAGAAGTATACTACAAACTAAAAGAGAATCTTCCAAAAGTAATAAAAAACTTCACAAGAATCCCAAAGAAATAAGGAAAACTAAAAAACTTCCAAAACAGCCTAGATGCTTTTGCATCATTTCCTTGGGTTGAAAGGAATTTGGCTCGTGAGAACTAAAGCGTTTCTTCAAATTCAGTTCATGCATTGTGTTGAGTTCTCTCTTTAATCTTCTTAAACCTTTTTCTTAGTTTCTTAACATTATCTTTTACAAATGAACTTATCTTATGTCTCAGTGCACCCATCAAAATTTGATGCACTAATAACATCTTCCCAAATACTCATTTCTTTCTAGGTTCTCTTCTTTTTACGTAAGGTGCCGTAAACACAACATATGAATCTCACCTGATCCTATCAGCTTAGAAGTTCATGTTTTTTCAATTAAATTGTGAAAGATGACTACCCATAGTTGCAATACATGTAAATTCCTTTTTGCCATGGTTGTAGTGCTAAGTTTCTATTATCCTCCTCTTTGTAGGAATCAAAGTTCTCACTTTCACGTTAAATTGCTTTTGGGTTGTCAAATTCTACCCCTCTTGTCTCTTCTATTAAAGTTGTTTCTCTAGACTGCCATCATCAACAATAATGTCACAACTAATTTGGTTGGATTCTTCTTGTTCTTGCTTTGTAAAAATAATAAAATGTTGATCTAAAGTATTTCTCCGTGGACAGGAAACAAATTAACCTTTTCTTCATCAAAATAATCATTATAAATTGTTCAAATTAACCTTTTCTTCATCAAAATAATCATTATAAATTGTTCTTTTAAGTTAATAGTTCCCATTTCATCCTTAACCTCACCTTTCAAATTATGAAACAACTCTTCCATCCACCTCATACCGCTTGGTTTGCCAATTCTATTTTTGTGAAAAAGGTTCGCATTTTCATGTAGTAACCATTCTCCTATTTCACGACTTTTTTTTTTTTTTTCATGAAATTATTTACTGGTCCCTAAAGTTTGAGCAACTCTACTCTTAGGTCTTTGTATTTTTTGGTAATGGATTTAGAATAGTTTTTCCCGCTAAAACCCTCAAATTCTTTCGTTAATTTTCCGTCTAAATTGCCGTTAAATGAGGTTAAATAGATTAAATTGCTCTTCATTATGTATTTAAATTATATCTATTTATTAATTTAATTTATTATAAAAATCTTTATTAATTATTCTATATATATATATATTTTTTTTTTCTTTTTGTAAGAATAAATATATTTATGTTTAATTTATATTTCATAAATTAAGGATTTAGTAATTAAAATAAAAAATACAAAAAAAAAAAAAAGTTCATATTCCTTGTTTAGGGAAACTACTGCCCCATCTCTACCACACCTAACATCCATCTTCTACCATCATCATCATTGTCAATTATCATTATCACCATTCATCTTCATTACAATATCATTTGTAAACACATTAGTCATTTTTTCCTTTACCATTACGGCTACATAACCATTTCTGCCACTATTACCACTGACTATATCCACTTCCGATGGAAGAAAATCAAGTAGACAGGAAAGAATGAACATCAAACTAAATTAAAAAAATAATATACCACTAATTTTAACCTTCAAAACCATCATCAACCCAAAATTGCAGAAAGGTATTGAATGAGATTGTGGGTGTTTTGATTGGGGTGATGTGAGGGTTGAAGCAAGGTTGATGTTTGGTGGAAATGGTAGTTAGTCAGAGGGTAGCAGCAACCGCAATGGTGGTGAGGTGGTGGGCTGGGGATGTTTGTTCCTTCTGTTTTTGTTTGAACTAATTTTTTTTTTCCTTTTTATTAGAAGTAAATGAAGTTACATTAGTCTTATAAAGCTAAGGTCTAATGCTAACTTTTTTTGTTTTACTGATGGAAGAGCACCCATCTTAGGACAAAGGATCAGTTGGTTGGATGTCAAAAAACATAAAGGACATGCAAATGTATTTTGCAAACCATAACGATCTGAGAGCAGATTTACAGAAAACTCACTGACCTATAAATAAATTTTTTCACGATTTTATCTTCAACCTCTACCTTCACAAATCTTAGGTTGTTTGTTGTCACTTATTGAATCTCCACTCGGAATCAGGTTCCTAACATTGCAAGGCTTTCAACTTGTGTCAAACCCTTAATTGTTCTCCGCATCTAAGCCAACTCCTTTTGTTGGGCTTGATTGCCTCGACCTTGATATTTGTTTGCGCTAAACATGGTTCCCAACAAAAATCGTTCAGTACTTTCTATTCTTTGATACCATTTGATGTAGTGGAAAGTTTAGGCCAATGGTATCTAAACATTCAGGGCTAGATTAGAAAGGTTGTAGTGGAACAATAATAGGTTTCAAACAGAAAACCATAGTGGAATTTGAAAATCTGTCATAATAGAATGAACTATATTTCATTACATAAACTCATGTTTACGGAGTAAAACTAAACCTTAATCCTAAACTTAAAATTATTCCTAATAGTGTAAACTGAAATGCGGAAAACTGAACGTAAATAGGAATCCTGATTAAAGAAGTAAACTGAGTAATGGCAATTTATAGGAGTCCTATAGAAATGTGGAAACTAAACTTCTTGAAGAGCCAAGATTCTCCTACATGAGATGGAAACAGTAATAGGTTTCAAACAGAAAACCATAGTGGAATTTGAAATTCTGTCATTATAGAATGAACTAAATTTCATCACATAAACTCATTGAGGCTATCATTCATCTTGGAAACCCGTCGCTCTAAACCCAAATTGTTCTTCTCTATCTCCATTGTTGGCTTCTAGCAGATCCTGCAAGTTGGACCAATGATAGATAGAGTTAAGAACAAATAACAGAAATTAGATTAGAGGAAGAGATTGTATTGATTGAAGGAAGATGAATTATAGATGAGATTCTTAGGGAATGAACAGTAAGGACAAAATAACAGGCTAGCTAACTAACCCCAGGTCACAGCCTGTGCAGAGATACTCTGCCCGAAATAACAGAAATTCACTGTGCTAAAAGATAATCATCTCTCCCTACTCAAACGACATAAATACCACTCAAAAGGAATCTGCTGATGTGTGTTGATTTCTTGCTCCACAATATTCCCCTTTTAGCTGATGTGTCCCTTCTAGAATAAACTAGGAAGGGTCTAGGTGTTTCCCTAACAAAAACTAACCTTAATCCTAAACTGGAAGCTATTCCTCATAGTGTAACCTGAAATGTGAAAAACTGAAAGTAAATAGGAATCCTGATTAAAGAAGTAAACTCAAAGTAAAGGCAATTTATAGATGTCCTATAGAAATGTGGAAACTAAACTTCCTGAGCAGCCTAGATGCTCCTGCATAAGATGGAAAAGTCCCAAGATTTTTGTGTATGCTTATCCTTAAGCAAATTTTAAAAATAAACAGTAGAATTTTGGGTACAGCCTGAAATTGTGATACTTTGAATGAAGACAAGATAAATAAAGAAAAATGCTTTTGACATTAGTTTTGTACAATGTGGTTTTGGTGTTTCGATTGATGTAATCCTTTGTCCATTTTTTTTAAAATAATTTCTCTGCCTTATTTAATTGAGGGATTATCTGCTTCTATGGTGTAACTTTAATAGGTTTCTGTTGGTTATTTCATTGCTGACATTGGAATGATCATCTGGTTTTATCCTTCTCTTGGTGGAATGGAATATGTAAGTTCTCTATATCTCCTTTCTAATCTTTCTTTTTGGTTGAACATTGAAAATTATTAAGCCCAATAAGTTCAACTTTAATTTTTTTTTATGCATTTATTTCACTTACTTTTGAATCACACAAACTGAGTCAAGTATAATTTCAATTTTATGTCATGGGAAACTTAAGAGCTCTCCCTATCAACGCCTCAAACCTCAAAAAGGATTGTGCAAAATAGTAGCTAACTACACTTTGACCCCCTTAGTTCATAGAATTTTTCCCCTAGACTTGTGACGCAGCAAGATGAGCATTGAACAAGAATTATATATGAATAATTCTTAACAAGTTTCTATGGCAGAAACTTAGAGGAAAATTCTCAATTATTGAATAAGAAATAACAAAGTTTGAATGATCTAAAACAAAGAAACATAGGGCTATTTATTGCCATCAATCCTAAGATATTAAGAATCCTAAAGTAGGAAGGAATCCTAACTAAAACTTAAAAATTAAATAAAACTCCTAAAAGGCAGCCCGGTGCACGAAGGAATTCTGCATTTTCGCAGGGTCCGGGAAGGGCTGCACACCCCGAAGGTGTAAATGTAGGCAGCGTTACCTTGCATTTACTACAAAAGGCTGATTCCACGGCTCGAAACCCATGACCTTTTGGTCACACGGCAACAACTTTACCGTTGTGCCAAGGCTCCTAAACAAAAATAAAATATAAAATCCTTACAAACTAGGAAAAGAAATTAAGCCTTGTCAAACTAGAAAGAGAAATTAATTCTCAGCTGCCATATGTTCTGCGTCAACTTGTGAGAAGTCAAAATTTATTATTGTGACAAGCTTTTTTGAACAACATGAGTATTTAACTTCAATGGACAGCCTATGTCAGGAAATTCTTCTTTTTCAATTGTTTTCCAATTGTCATTTCTATTTCCTTGTCAAAGGGTGGAAGTTTTTTTGGCCTGAACTAGGTCTTGGACATGATCATCTGTATGTCAGGTGATTCATCATCTTCTTTCCATGATAGCTTTGGCATATGCTATGTTGACTTCGGAAGGGCAACTATATACTTTTATGGTTCTTATCTCTGAGACAACTACCCCTGGGATCAATTTGAGATGGTACGAGGGAAGGCTTTTGAATCATTTACTTTCAGTTTTGGCGCCTTTTTTAAAACTTTCTGATGTTTGGCTTATTGTTGTGAAGGTATCTTGACGTAGCTGGACTGAAAAGGACTAGAGCATATCTCATAAATGGGGTAGTGATATTTTTGGCTTGGTTGGTAGGTCAAGATTAACTTGTTTCAACTGGATCTTTTTCATGTGCATTTCACTTAAATATTTTATGATACATGTGTGAAATCCATATGTATGTTGTCAATTGGCTCACTTTTCTTTAGGTGGTTCAATCATGCATTACTTCTCACAAATGACTTTGGGTTTGTTTTTATATCCTTTCCTTGGTTTTATGCTTTAGTTTCCATAAAGGGATAGGACCTTTGCATCATTATTCACTACTGTTTGCTAAAATATTTAGGTCCATCTCTCAGTCTCTTAAATTGTACCATGTTTACGTGATCAACCTTCCATGTTGGATCATTTGCTGGTTTATGTTGAGCTCCTCTTATTTACTCTTTGATCTTTTGAGAATAAATCTTTAAGATATCCACCCAACAACTTTCTGCTAATTTCAAAAACTATTATATCATATTCTTAGACTTTAAGTAAATCCGCAATTGATTTTGCTTCTGTGTTAACGATAGTTAAATTATGTGCTTTCTTCCCAAACTCATAATGCTTGTGCCCATTTATACCCTTGTACTTTCAACATTGGAGATCTTTCCACTTTCGCTCACATTAGGTCAGTTTTGGTGTTATTATATGGATGAGCATATCTTACTTGACAATATAAATAATAACATAGTTATAAATGTAGTAAATTAATTATAATATTGGGCAATTTCAAATTTTTACGATGTTGGATGGATAGTATAATTTAAAATAAAGCTATAGGATGATTAAATGATTCATAATAATATTGTATGTATTATGTAAGTAATTTAATTTTCCTATCCCAAAAACTATGTTGATCTGATTATTACAATTTAGTTTTTTTCCCTTATTGTCGTTATTCTTAGGGAGCATGCTATTCATCACCATGATGCTAGTTAACAAAGGCTACTTGCAATAGTACTGTTATTAAGTATAATAATGCTATAATTATTATATACTGTTAGATATTGTACCTAATTAGTAAAACCCTTTGATTATGAATGATGGTAAGAAAATTATAGTTGTTTTAAACTATATAATATATCTAGAAATTAATTTGAGAAAATATATTTGTATTGTTGGTTCTAGGTTCAAATCAATTCCTATGCATTTCTGATACAGTTTTTGCTAAGGACTAGAACTAGGACCAAGAGGATAAAGTGTTTTTTGTTGGGTTTTGTGCATAAGTTTCGTTTCTTTTTCGGTTCCAGTTTATACATTGGATCTTCTAGCAGAGCCCTAGATCATTTGTGCTTTCTAAGAAAAGTATTCACTTGACATTAGTAGATTTCCAATTATTTATGTCGGTATAAAATTGTCTGCAGGTTGCTAGGATTCTCTTGTTTATATACCTTTTTTACCATGTCTACCTGCACTACGATCAGGTAACATTCTATACCAGCAGAATTTTTTAGCATCTCATATAATTTACTTTCTGATATAAATTTGTAAGCCTGGATTAATATGAATTTCAAATCAATGATATATAGAGTTATCTCCAATGTTTATTCACTCTCTATTTTCTTTCATTTTTTTTTAGCACACAAGTTAATATACGGAAAAATATACACAATAACTAGACCCTTCAGCAATAGAATTTGCTAGAGCCACATTAGCTTGACAATTTAGCATTTGGATAAGATTTTTTAAAATTTCTTTCAATTCGTGTGATGTGACAATTAAATTAGAACAATCCATATTAGTATTGTAGATGCTCGAAGGTAGGTTCGGGGAAAGGGCTTTTCATTAGCATATAATAATTTGGTAAAGCTATCGCATTTCATAAATATTTGTGTGGACAGGTGAAGCAAATGCACAAGATAGTATTGGTACTAATAGTGCCAGTGTATGGACAGGTGAAGCAAATGGACACATTTGGGATAGTATTGGTACTAATAGTGCCAGTAGTGTTGTCTGTGATGAACCTGATGTGGTTTTGGAAGATTATCAAGGGACTTAAAAAGACTTTGACTAAGAGGCATTAGCATGCAACACATTTACTTGACATCTCTCTTGTAAAAATGATTTTCCCTTTCTGTTACTGCGAAATTATATTTATGTTTGAAGATTAGTTTGTTTATAAATATATTAATAAACAGAAAAAATGGGTTTTCGTTCATTTTGAGCGAGATTAAATATATAAATATTTATTGAGAATTACTTTCAGTTTATTATTTGTTCGTTAAGTATACATATACTTACAAAATATGTATTAGTGATAGGATTTTATAAATACCGTGTCCCATATTTAATTTGATCAAATTAATATGAATTATAATAATTATTTATAACATGATTTATTAATATTACCATAATTATTTAATATTTCCATAATAAGCAAATTAAATTTCTTGATATGAGTTATGGTTTATAAATATTATCCAAATTATTTGTTTTAAATTTGGTAAGGTAAACAAAACTTACCAAATATAATTATGGAGGCTTAATATACTTCAGTTGGCTTTTTGCCGTATAAAACCCGTATTAAACACGGATTGGCCGTATTAAAACTTGATATGAGTTATGGTTTAATATACCTCTGTTAGCATGCAGTAATGTTGAATAACAAGTTTCAATGCAAATATTGCAACAATTGTTATTCCAGGGGTATAACAAGATTGAAGTTTCATCTTGCTCGTATCAAAGGCAACGATGTTGAGGTTTGCACATAAGTTTCCGACGACGTCCAAGCGCAAGTATTTAGTGCATCGGATAAATCTTCAAAAAGGCAAAGGACTAGTGACGATCAAAGCACTCCATTAACTTCTAAACGAGGTTCATGTGGCATATCTTCTTTATTGGGAAAGGTATGCACCAAACTACTATGTCTGAAATGTTAAAAAAGATGGATAAAAGTGATGTTGATGATATGGTGTGCGATTTTTTTATGATGAATAATATTGCTTTCAATGTCATTGAAAGTGAAACATGGCTTGCATTGATGAAACATGTTAGTGAGTTTGGTTCAAGGTATAAATCACCGGATCTGTTAGGTTCCCGTAATAAGATTACGAGAATAAATAAATCAGCGGAATAAAGATTACGAAACACTACGTGGTTCATCCTTAACTGTTTAGGGATACGTTCACGGTACAAATTCCGAATAATTCTTCCACTATTAAAAATAGTAGGCTTACAAAGAGATTAATACAAAAATTATTTTTTCACTCAAAGTGTTTCCCAAAAAACAGCCCAAAATTATTTTTTCACTATTTTCTAGACCATAGTTTTAGCAATTTGTCAAAAAGAAAACCCACCGAAATGCAAATTGATTAATTTGCAACTATGCGAATCCCATTATTTTTAACTTTTATTTTCTATTTGTGTTTTCAACTTGTGGATCCCATTTGAAGTGAGCACACTACAGCAGGATCGTATTAGTTTGAGAACAAAATTGATTAGTAAGAAAATGAATAAAGTGAGTGAGTATGTCGATAATGTTAAGAAATCTTGGGAACAAACCGGTTGTAGTATAATGTTAGATACTTGGACAGACGTGAAAGGGCGTTGTTACAATAAATTTATTGCTCAATCTCCTGGTGGTTCTGTATTCTTACAATCAATTGAGATTTCAAAATATAAGAAAACTGGTCTATTTCCTATGGAAGGGCAACAACATGTAGTTCAATTTGTGACTGATAATGCTTCCAACTTTGAGTCAGCTGGTGTCATGTCGATTGGTAAGTATCCCATAATATTTAAGAATCGATGTGCTGCACATGGTATTCAGTTACTTCTAAAAGTTATTTATAATGGTGTTGATTGGGTGAAAAGTGTAGTTGATAATGCCAAGTCTATTACTTTTATAGGCATCAAGTTGTCACCACATTGATGAGAGAAGCAACAAAAGGTAAGGAATTGAAAAGAGCTCGTGCTACTAGATTTGCTTTTAAGTTTTAATGGTACGATCCATTCTTTGTGTTGAAGATGGTTTGAGGATGTTTGTGGCTTCTGCCCAATGGAGAGGCTTGGAGTATAGTAAAACTGTGGAAGGTCAGCGGGCGACTGAATTGATTCAAGATGCTTCATTTTGGCCGAAAGCAAGAGATGCGATAAATTTGTTAGAACCATTTGTTCAAATTCTTCGATTGGTTGATGGAGATGGATCTACTTCCAGTTATATATATTAAGCAATGGAGATGGCAAAGCAATCAATTGAATACAAGTGCTCATTGAACAATGAGAAATATGGTGCCGTAAAGAACATGTTGGTCAAGAGGCGAAATGAGAATATGATTCATCCAATTCATGTAGCAGCTGCTTTGCTAAATCCTGCTTATAGGTTTAGTGATTCTTTTATTGAGAGTCGTGGGATGAAGACTGGTATAGATTATATGGTAGATAACATGGTTGCAGATGATGAGAAAGTGACTTTTCTAAGTGAAGTGCAACGCTACTGTGCTCGCCATGTTCCATTACTCAATGCTTCATCTTCAGCAAGACTTCTACTGAACACAGCTCATCGTAGTAAGTTTTATGTTAATTGTTCATACTTTATTCCAATTTGATTTTACTATGCTTATTTATTGTTTTTGATGTTTGTTGGTTGATTTATGTACTTGATAATTTTATAGGAATCTAGTGGGATTATAGTGGTGATACAGTCCCCATTCTTAAGAAATATGCAATTCACATTTTGAGCCAGCCTCGAACAAAAAAGAGGAATCGAATGACTCCTGAATTGCTTGCATCTTTAGTTTATGTGAGGAGTAATCTTTTGCATCCGTGTCCATTAGGTTGTAAATCGGTTTATATTTACTAACCGAAATTATTAAGTTACAAATCGGTTGTAAAATACCAACCGATTAAAATCAGTTGGAAACATCGGTTGCAGTATTTTAATTTTCTTGTAGTTAGCACATAACATGAAATCATGCTTGCTTCGTATATTAATAATAACCAAAGGTAAAGTACCAAATTTGATATAAATATTACGTTTTACTGCTTGTTTGTCTTACGTGTTTTCTTGTCCAATTTAGTCTATATTGCTATCTATTCTCACAATACTCTAATTAATTTTTTATTTTATTATTAATTAACTCCTTAAATACTTTTATTAATTTTTATTATACTCTGTTTATCTTTTTATATTTTTACTATTCATATTTATGAATGTTTCGTAATCTAACTTTTAACTTGATATCAAATTATTCTCTTGCTTTGATTCTATTATTATAATATCGTTATTTTTATACTAAATAATGATTAACCAATCAATCAACTTTCCTGTAATAATATTCCTCTATATATATATTATTCTCTTAAAGCATTTAAAATAAACTATCACTTAATTATTTCAGAACATTCCCAACATATTGTTTATGTAATTTCTCATATATCTATTTTTGTTATTTGGGCACATTTTATAAGCATTTATCTTTCTAATATAAATAATATCCTCTGTCTATTTAACCTATCTTAACCGCTTTACTTTTTAGTCAATAACTACCTTTTGGCATATTTTCATATTTTATTCTCTCTTTATCAAATTTCTAATGTAGCCCGTAATTTGATTATCCAAGATTCTTATTCATTTCATACTTATTATCTTCTATATTCTATTTAACATTCTTTTTTTGCTCACCCATGTACAAGTGGAATTAATATGTTGAACATGTTTGAGTTATGATATAAACCCATGAGTTAGACTTAGTTAGCATAGTTAGTCGGTTGTGACGGTCCGACCAAGTTTAAGGCAGAGAAGGGATGTTACAATTTTAATATATTTATCATTTTTTTATTATAATGCAAATTTTAGTATGAAAGCTTAATTAATTAATTAATTAATTAAAAATAGTATTGTTTAATAGAATTGAATTATGAATATAATTAGATATAATGTTACTTAATATAATATAATTTCAATATATTTATTTTCATTCTATTATAATTTAAATTTTAGTAGGACATAATATTCTTTAGCAGGACATAATATGAATTTATTTATTGTTATTTATTATAATATAAATTAGAATACAATTAAGTATTAAAAATAATATTTCTTAATAGTATTGAAATATAAATATGATTTAAAATAGTTTTACTTAATAGATATGAGTCTACTCCGACAAAATAATTAATTACATATTTCTTTTTTTAATATTGTAAAAACCTAACCACTAAATAATTTTTTGCCCCCCATAAAAAAAAAATCAGTGCATTTATGCAAATTTGGCGGATAAATATATTTTTACCGTGACAAAATTTTGCTATTGGGGCAAATTAATAAAATTAGAAAATCCTAAAGGGCTTAGAAATAAATGAATCACGATAAACATGACGTGTCATCAAATTATAGATATGACAGTAAACAGCTATCCATCAGTAAACAGCTATCCATCTCAACAGCACGTGAAGCAGACCTGACTCTAACTGGCTTTATATCTTCCACATACGCTTCCATTTTCCGTAACGAAAGAAACCACCACCACCACACCACTAGAGTTAGCAAAAACGACACCATGGGAAAACAAAACGACTCCCAAGGATTCAAGCTTGTAGGATTCTCTAACTTCGTCAGAATCAACCCACGCTCCGATCGGTTCAACGTCAAGCGTTTTCACCATATCGAGTTCTGGTGTTCAGACGCTACTAATACGGCATGCCGTTTTTCCTGGGGGCTCGGCATGCGAAACGTCGCCAAATCTGATCTATCCACCGGGAACGTCACTCATGCTTCCTATTTACTCCGTTCCGGCGACCTCAATTTTCTCTTCACTGCTCCTTATTCTCCCTCAATCGCTGATATGGAGAAGTTATCCCACACTGCCACCGCTTCAATCCCAACCTTCCGTCATGAAGATTGCCGCAATTTCACGGCCAAGCACGGACTTGCCGTACGAGCCATCGGAATAGAAGTAGAAGATGCAGAAATCGCATTCAACACTAGCGTCGCTAACGGTGCCAAACCCTCTGCTGCACCTGTAGTTTTGGATGATAGTGCTGTTATTGCCGAAGTTCATTTATACGGCGATGTCGTTTTGAGATACATCAGTTATAGGAACTCAAATGGAACTTTGTTTCTGCCAAAATTTGAACAAGTGGATGAATCTTTATCATTTCCTTTAGATTATGGCATCAGGCGATTGGACCACGCAGTCGGAAACGTACCAGAATTGGCTCCGGTTGTTTCATATTTGAAACAGTTCACAGGTTTCCATGAATTCGCCGAATTCACGGCGGAGGACGTTGGGACGACCGATAGCGGATTGAATTCAATGGTGTTGGCGAATAACGAAGAGATGGTGTTGTTACCGTTGAATGAGCCAGTGTTTGGGACGAAGAGGAAGAGTCAGATACAGACATATTTGGAGCATAACGAAGGAGCTGGAGTACAGCATTTGGCCCTTATGAGTGAAGATATATTCAAAACTTTGAGAGAGATGAGGCGTAGGAGCGGCGTGGGAGGGTTTGAATTTATGCCGTCTCCGCCGCCAACGTATTATAAAAATTTAAAGAACAGGGCCGGAGACGTTTTGAGCGATGAACAGATTAAGGAGTGTGAGGAGTTGGGGATTTTGGTGGATAGAGATGATCAAGGAACCTTGCTCCAGATCTTCACCAAGCCTGTGGGGGATAGGTACGTAATTCTACTGGTTTTAATTTTTGGTTTTTTAATTCCTCGAGACCCAATTCTTGCCGTTCATAATGTATGTTGCACGAAACCCCAAAACGGAGAAATGATTAAATGAAAATTTTTCTAAGTGTACTGGCTCAGTGTATTTCTGTTTTTATTAGTTGTTTATATTTTAAAAGTATTTTTAAATTTTTATTTATAGTATATTTTATAATTATTTATTATTATTTTTTTATTGGTTTTGGTAAAAAAAAAATTTTTTTAAAAAGTTAGTAATTATTTATTATTATTATTCATATTTTGATAGATTTTATTAGTATTGGTGAAATAGTAAATATAAAGAAATGAGAAAAATCGAGATAATATTTTATTTATAATAATAAGTTTCGGATCCGAAATAGGTAATTTGGATGGTTAAAAGTTTACGTGTATCATAAAGTTAATAACTTTCCACCCAACTCTTTCCATTTAGAATATAAAAAAAGCTTTTGCTAAATTTTGATATGTAGGCCAACCATGTTCATTTGAATTGGTTATGGATTTGGATTTTGATATGTAGGCCAACCATCTTCATAGAGATAATACAGAGAGTGGGATGCATGATGAAGGATGAGAGAAGTGGAAAAGAATATCAAAAAGGAGGATGTGGAGGATTTGGGAAGGGAAACTTTTCAGAGCTTTTCAAATCTATCGAGGATTTCGAGAAGACATTGGAAGCCAAACGAATTGCAGATGCTGCTGCTTAGCCATATTGGCTGAAATTTGCTAAATCGTTGTTAACTTTTATATGTTTATAATTTGGGAGAATTACGATTTTCTTTCAGTACTTTTATATAGTCCTTAGGTTTGCATATAAACATTTAATGTTCTACAAATAAATACTTAATATTGTATTAAAATCCATAATGACTCTATCTTTGTAGTATTATATAAGCATCTAAATGCTAATTTAATATTGTCTACTTGTTGACTAAAACCATTAATTTTTTTTTTTGTTTAAGGACTGTAGTTTTATTTTGGTTAATTGCCGTTGCTCAAAATACATCAAATCTTTTTCAGAAAAAAATTCTTCACAATTTTAATTAGTACAAAAAATGTCATTTTAAGCAAAATAAATAATGAAATCAACAATTAATAATAAAAATTTAAAATGCACCAAATTTTGAAAAAAAAAATTCCAATTGCACTAAAATTAAAAAAAAAAGTTGGTCAAAGAAAATAAAGTTCAACAATTAATCTAAGGAAAAAAAAAATTAAGATTATTAGTGTTGACTCAGGATGCCAAAATCCCTCGGTTTTAATTATTTGACAAACTCACTTGAACTTGTGATTTACTAATGTTATTTTGAGTGTTTAAGTATAGCTCCAAGCAAGTTTGAACCATCACAAGTGAAGAGGAAAGTTAG
>CATIWJ010119645.1:0-28021 GCA_949640765.1 Croton laevigatus | reverse complement strand
CGTTTTTCCTTCGTGCATTGTTAAATGTCAATTCTTCCTATATTCTTTATCTATCAGTCTATTTACTAGAGTTCGGAGTTCACATCTATCTTCTGACTTATTTTTGTCTAACTTTTCTAATGTTTTGTGTTACACTTCCATTTGTTCTCCTATTTCTTTCTTAAGTCTCATTTTCCACTCACATTCTAGCTTTTATTGTCTACCTATTGCCAATCCTAAGTAGCATATACTGTCTTTTCTCAGTTTAACCGCCCAGAAACGGCTAAACCGGTGCTCTGATACCAAAAATGTAACACCCCAAATCTGCCTTACGAATAAGAAAAACTGAGGCGTCACCTGTGTCCTTCGATGATACTCAGAACATTTTTTTTTTCAATTTCTCTTTCTTTTTTTTTTTTCTGATTTTCTTTCTTCTTTTCTTAATAATAATAATAATAATAATAATAATAATAATAATCTTTATATTTAAAATATTTATATATATTATTTTTTTTTTGGGTGTTACAATTTCACTAATCACAATTAATTTAAATCAAACGTTTCCTCAATAATTTCAAAACATATTTTATCACATATTATTATTTCATACCAATATTTATCTTATTTTAAACTTTATATATATATATATATATATTTCCTATTTTGTTGAAAACATTTTTATCATAAATATTCTTATTTTATATCCTTGTCAAATTATTTAAAAGTTCACTATATAGTAATTTTTTCAAAAATATTATTTTTAACTTATAATTTCCTAAAATATCTAATAAATAGTATTTTCTCAAAATAATCAAATTTAAGATATAATAGTTTTTTCAAAATATCTTAACTCTTTTTATATATAGAAATTACTTTATATAAAATAATATATTTTCCTTATGAAACAACAATTTTAATAAAAATATTACTTTAATCAAAATTACTAAATAATCTAATTTACTAATTATAAAATTATAAATACTTAATATATTTCAATTACTTTTTTTTTAATAAGTTTATCTTCTAATTAATAATAATAATAGTAATAATTACAATAATAATAATAATAATAATAATAGTAGTGATTAAATATATCATATATAATAATAATTAAAAATCTTTATTTAAACAAGTATTATTTTATCCAAACATAAGAATATTCATAATTCTTAATTCTTCATCTTATTATCAAAGATCACAATTTCAAATAATTCATATCCAATAAATAATTATTCAACCCAAATAAATTCAACAAATCATTTAATGCAAATTAAAAACATGAATAAAATTTAACTTTGCATTAGTTAAAGTATCAAACATGTCTCCGTTGTTACAGTTCATATTTCTTAATTCCTCGTACTGTCTTTTGTCCTATCATTGTCAATATTCCAAAGTCATAAGGTATTTGTCTAAAAATTTATCCATCTAAAAGTCCATTTGTGTCATATAATTATTTTTAATTGGGTCTTTTAATTTAATTATCCATATATTAAATTTCAAATTTTGTTAATTGGTCTAATTGTCCAAATAATTGTCCAACAAATATTGTTCAATAAATATTATCAGGTAATTGAATTAAACTCATTTAATAAATATTTAAGATTTAATCTTATTATCCATATAATTTAATTAAGTCCTCATAATTTTTAATCTTAATATTAATTAAGAATTTCCACTAAATAATTCATAAAATATTTATTTTGTAATATTTTTCTGAAAACTCAGTTTCAAATATTTATTTTAATCATACACAATTTAATCATAGCCTTTAATCAATTTATTGATACCCTAAAAATATTTAATTTTAAAATTAAACTTAATTTATATATTAATCAGATATTAGGACCTATTTGAAGAGAGAAAAGAAGTTTGAGGGTCAACACCATATGAAAACAGGGGCGGAAGGACTGATTTGAAAACGGAAAGAAACTTCTAGGTCAGAATCGAAATGATCCAGAAACGCGGGGATCAAACGCGTAAAAATCTCAAAACGCGGAGGACTGTTGCCGTTTTGAGTGTCTTCTTCACCCAGATTTTCCAGGTCGGGTCGCGACGCGGGTTGCCGGCGAGCTTCTGATTTCACGTCATATCTTCCGATTCCGGTGGCGGTTTTTGGCGATCCACCTACCAATCTCTTCGTCTTAACACCACCGATCGATTTGTGGTCTTAGATGGGCCAAAAGGTGACCGGATAGAAAAATATAAGTGGTTGAAGTTGGATGGTCAATAACCCATTTCCCAAATCTGACCCTGCCGGAAAACACACCTCCGGCGACCTTTTTTGGATTTTCTTACATCAAAACTAATCACCAAAATCCCAGGAGTAGTTTTGTGGTGTTAGATTTTAAAAACTATGGACGGATTAATTGTTGAAAATTAAAACATATTTTTACTTAGGTTTTAAGGTTAAAAATGGTTTCCATGGCCTTCCTTTTATAGGCCAAGCTAATTTGTTTTCTTCCTCATTTTTAATCACCTGTAGTTTTCTATTATCAGTCATGTTTGCCATTTAATGAAATTATACACCAAAAGTCTTCATTCTATTTTGTTTGTTTTTATATTTTTCTACTAATTCACATGGTTTTGTTTGCCACTTGAATTTAAATTTTAATCAATTCTTATCATAATTTGTCCTTTAATTATTCTATAAATAATTGGTGAATTTGCATTTAATTTAACTTTAATTACACTTAATTTGAATTTCATTTACATGGGTTTATATTTAGTATATAATGGTTTATTATTGTTTATTGGTTTATTATATATTTACTAAAGGTTTATAGGTTTAATACGTGGTTACGATGGTTTATTCTTTCTCTTACTTGTTGTCAATAAAATCCATAGACTAATATTAACAGACGAAATTCATACTTAACTATATATATATATATATATATATCAGTCTAATATCTTTTTTTTTACAGTCCGTAAATTTAATATGAAAATTTTTCACTTAATATAATATTATTGATAAATTACAACTTGATCCTTTATTCAAGAATTATAATTTTTCGGCTGTTACAATAATGGATACTATTATTGTTTTTGATAAGGTTAATCATTAGATGATTTATACAATTTATACAGATGACCCTAATTTATTTAGAACTATGGCTTGTTAATATTGTTTGAGTTACAGATAAATGAAGGCTAACAAAGGTTTCACTTTAGTTGTTTGTTGACAATTTTTATTGGAAGAATACAAAATTTTATAATTGTTTGCCTTTTTTGTTTAATTTCTGGCGCTATAATTGCTTTTGCTTTTTAATGGCCTACTCTAAACATTATATCATCTTTTTCACGCCCCTTCTATTTACATGTATGACATGTTGAGTTTAAAAAAATTCTTGAAATGCACACGAATAATAGTGTGGCTTATAAAGACCAATAGTATATCAAGAGCATTTTATAAAATGATTGGTTGATAGTATGAGGATGTGTTTAGACATGGCCACAATTTTCAATTCAGGGTTCAAGTTTTCCTTTGAATCTAAATTGCGCTATGGCCTGGATGGTTCAATTACGGACCGTGAACCATTGATTTGGTTTGTTTAAGGTTTGGCCTCAGTTTACGTGCAATTGACATGATTCATGGCATTCAAAGTGGTTTAGTGTGGTTGAACGGCTTACTAGTTCATGGTTTACCTGAATTGACCCCTTTTAAACCGTTATGAAATAGTTCGACACCAGTTCGGATCATGATGGTTCGATTCATATTTCATGACCATTCGATCCTTATAATTCATACGCCTCAAGGCCAATAACATTTTTTTTCAGAAGTATGTTGAGTTGTGACTTTTAGTCCCTAAATGAAGTAGTTGCACCTTTTAACCTCTAAAGTGTTTAAAAAATCAAGTTACGCACTCTCCGTCCAGCATCAATTGTAGAGTGAGTCACAAATTGACGGAAGGCATGTAAGAGAAGTTTAAAATTGAGCTGCTAAATCTAAATGATGCCATTTTTTTGACAACTTAATATTACCCATCAAAATGCCTCCATTTTTGGAAAAAAAAAACACCTACAAACCTAATTCCCAAGACGTGGAGACTAAAATCCCTAATTTCTTTCCTTTCTCCTTCGATTTGGCTAAACCCTATAAAAAGCAAAATCACGAATGGAAGGCAAAATTTAAAAATTTTTCCTCATTTTCGTTCAAAAATTCTAGGCATATCCTCTCTTTTCTCTCTAATCTCCATCTCCTATGGTTTAATTACGGTTAATTCTTTAAATTTGAAGAAGAAAGTGGTGTTATTATGTAAATGTACAAAGGAAACCATTATGGTACAATCAAGGGATTCTAAGAATGAATGGAGAATGTTCCATAAATGTTTTGAAATTGAAGTAAGTTTGAGATTCTAATTTTTTTTTAATTTAATTTAATTCTGCATTCTCCATTGTAATTATGGTTTAATTTTAAATGAAGGAAACCTATTGTGATTTCTGTTGTTGGCATGATGAGGTAAAAAATGATGAAAGAATTGCTATGTGTTGGTTGAGAGCGGTGGCACAAATAAAATACACAAACCCAATAACATAAATGAGTTTTTCTGGATCAAGGAAGACTTGAAGTTTGTGAAGGTAAAAATCGACAAAGAAATTAGTTGTGATTTGAGTCTGATTTGTAATGATATTTTAATCATTAATGAAGAACGATTGGTTGTTGTTGAAGGAAGAATTACAGTGCTGAAAATGAAGATTGATGAGCTTAAAACTTCAGCAGAGAAAAATTTCAATGTCTTTAATTATGAGAGTGTTTTGTTAGGTGTTGCTGCGGGATTTAGAATAGGGTGTTTGATTTGTAAAATTATTTAAAATGTAGGTTTGTTGAATTGCAATTTTTTACACTTTTATCATGTAATTGCTTTAAGCTTCTCAAACTTGAATGGAAAGTAGTTTGGCAAAAAACAAGAGATATATCAAACTACAAATAGTTCCTATGTACTTATGTCATTTATTAAAGCATAATTATATTAATCATTTGGTCCAATCATGTGCATAATTATGGCCAATAATTTAAGTGCAAAATCCAACATCATCAACATCAACAAATCTTGTAAATCAATCAAAATAGACAAGAAACTTGGCCAAGGCTAATTCGACAGTACCTATCTCTGTACCAACAAAGCCACAAACAAACTATAAAGTCCTACAAATCAATCCCAAACAGGAAGTTTCATACATATTTAGCCTCAAAAATATGACCAAAACTATACTTCATTGATTATCATATTAATATGTTAATTGCCTACAGTTTTAGGTTTAAAAATATTGCAAAAAATAGTACATATTAATCAAAATATTTTATAATTGTGCCTACAGTTTTGGGCTTAAAAAATATGACAAAAACAATAATATTAATCAAAATATCCTATAACTGTGCCTACAATTTTGGCTAAAAATATGGCCACTATTTACACAAAATACCACTTTTGTAACTAAAAAATAAGCTCTGCTAATCCTCAATCCTCATTGTTACTGGTCATCCTTTCTTTGCTGCCTTGACCTTTTCTGCTTCTCCAATCATACTGAAACAGTTATAATCTTCTTCCCATGCCATCTCATAGGACCTCTGGTTAAGCTTAGAAATGCTTCAGCTTGCGATGACTGATAACTACGGTTTAGCATGGGGGGAGTTTGAGGAGGGTTTCCTAAAATTCGTTCCTACCCTGCGCCTTGCCCACTGCAGGTTGGGTTTTTCGGGTCACAGGGCCGGACGGGTAATCCGTGGGTTTATCAGCGGGTCTTTTTAATTACCTTATCTTTTATTAAGAAGAAGAGCTAAATAAACATTGATAATAATTTGATTAAAAATGAATTTGAAACAAACTTAAAAGGAACAAAAATATGTTCAAGTGCAAATCAATGTGCAAGGGCAAAGAAATTAGCATGCTTAGATTAAAAGTAGTGTTATTAGTTTTACTGCACAAACTCTTATCTAATACTGGAAATTTAGCAAACTAAAAATGAAAATAGTAATACTAGTCTTTCTGCAGAATTCCCTACAATGGCTTCTAATAATCTAATGCACAAACTGATACAAATTCAAGAAAAACTTTGAATAGCAAATCGAAAATCACTTAATCAATTACAAAGAATAAAAAGAAAGGTTCCAATCTTCATTTATGATAGTATATCTTCATTAAAATCCATGGATAAATATCCTGTAATCAAACATAAAATGCTACAATTTCAAGATAATACCAACAAGTTACAGCACAATGAAAAATTAAAGTGCAGAAAATTAAACCACTATTATTCTAATATGAGTATCAAATTTTTGTTGCAAAACATAACCTACTTAACCAAATCTAATTTGGATAAACTTGGAACATATTAGACAAGAACATGGATCACCCTCACTTCCTCACATGTTTACACTGCGCCGTAGTGCAAAAGAAAAGACAAATAGATAAACCTGATTAAATTACATGGATTCCCTCTTTTTGCATCCAACCAGAAGATTATCCATCTAAGAACACAAAATGAGCCAACAAAAATTTTTGTGACCCACCTATATGTAAAATTGATGTAAAATGATAACTAAAAAAAAGTCTTTATTTCTAATTAAGTTAGGAAAAGCTTCAAACGGAAGTAGAACTTGTTGAATATGGCAAAGATGTAGATTCAGATCAGAGACAATACTCATAGCATTACTTTGATGAAAATACTTATAGCATTACTTTGATGAAAAATATCAAATAAGAAATTAGGAATATAATCCCTTATCTGAATTGACAGCGAGGACCACCAACAGCGGCGACCGGTGCACTGCAACTGGGAGCAGAAGAACACAAATATATTTTAGTGGACGAGGAACGGAAGAGAGAGCTTGGAAAAGGACCAAAGGAAAGAGAGAGTAGAAGAGGATAGAAAAGAAATGAACGGGAACGGCAAGGAAAAGGGTTAGATAAGGTTGAACAGATCAAAGAAGAACACATAAATATATACCTAGGTTTAACTTATGAACAAAATTACGAATATGCCCTTAGACGAGGTGGGTACAGGGTGGGTTTACCAAAACCCATCCCCGGACTCCTCACCCAGAACCCGCAGCGAGTTTTATTTTTCAAACTCATCCCCACCCCATGACCCAACAGATTAGGGAAAATCAACCCCGAGCGGGTTGGATTACCGAGGATCCCCAACGGATTGGGTTAAATGCTCAACCCTATTGATAACACATTCTAAATGACATAATAAAACCTCATATTTAAAGCTGAAGACAGTCTTAGTCGTAACAATTAGGGGTGATAATATTTAAAGCTAAAATAATTCAAATTATAACATTTCAAGCTAAAATAGTTCAAATAACAATATGTAAAGTCAAAGATAGTCTCAATGACAATAATAAAGTCCTGCTCACTGTCACAACAATAGTGCAAAAACTGACCCTCAATCTTAAGACAATCTCAGTCACAATAATAAACACTCTTCACCAGACACAATAATAAAGCCTTCATAATTATCTTCATAAGAGTTTAAATAACAATATTTAAAGTTAAAACAGTTCAAATTACAACATTTAAAGCTGAAATAGTTCAAATAATAACAAATAAAGCGAAAGTCAGTCTCAATGACAACAATAAAGTCCTGCTCACTGTCACAAGAAAAGTGCAAATAACTAAAGTTCATTTTTTTTACCTTGTGTCTAATATTGCTTGCACATTGTTGGCTTGTCCTTACAGATGGAAGTGGTTGAGAAACACTTTTGAACGTTTTTCTTTGTCGTTTACTTCATGCTGCAGGTTGACTTGCACTTATCCTTGATGTAGCACTTGTCTCAATTTGCGCTCTGATAATTAAGGTAGCTGGATTGTGATCCGAACCCAGAGTTGGAGTATATAAAGAACATTTTCTAAACATGATTTGAAGTTAAACTTGAGTCAATCCAGTTCTAATAAAAGTAAAAACAACAATAGAGTGCTAACCTCAGTAGCTGGGGGGGTATACTATTAGAGCAACTTCTTTTGTTATAAGTTAAGCTCTTGCAAATTGAACAATGCATGATTAAATCAACTTTAGACAACTTTGTATTTCCCATTTTTGCCTTCTTAATTCCGCTTCTTCTAGATGTCTATCTCTTTCTTCTTTTCTTCTAAAACTTATGAGCTTCAATTGGTTCATGAGTCTGTTTAGGCTAGCTTGTCATTCCTATAACTAGTTGAATTAAAAACTGATAAGCTTTTAAATAAGTATCTTTGTGATACTATGAATCAATGAAGTTCTCAAGTTGTTGCTGTTGATTATAAGTTGCACAAATTATGTGTTCGCACGGAACACCAGTGAGGTCCCAGGCTCTATAAGAACAATTTTACCCCAATAGCTTAACAACATGTCTGTTGGCAATGTTGAACAAATGTGTAACTTTATACCCATCATCCCCATTCCAATCCATATGACAATTGTAGCTCAACTCCTTGTTCTTTTCAAGCTTATCCATTACTCTTGGACTAAAATCATTTATCCAAGTTGTAGCAAACCTTCTTTTCTTTTCAATCATTCTCATCACACCTATCCTTATCTCTTTAAGCATAGTGATAATTCTTTTACCTCTTTCCTCTAAAATCAAACCATTGAATATTTCAGCGAGGTTTTTGTCAATAATGTCACATTTAAAGTCAGTACTTTTGAATGCCTTTGTCCAATATTAAATGGGGTAGTGAAGAGCATCATCTTTAATACCGTATCTTAACTTGGTCAAGTCTTAAAATTGGCTGCCAACTGTGATTGATAAGTGCTCTTTGTACATGCCCAAAAGGTATTCTTCCTCTCTTGGCCCCTTCACTTCTGAGCCTAGTTGGCATACACATGCTTAGCACGCATTTTATGCTCTACATGAGGCAATAAGTCCGTCAATGCACTTTGCAATCCCTGAAAAACACATATAACACTCACCATAAGTTAGATATGATATATATAAATAAATTGGTCAGTGAGACAACAGAAAGTGGTATAATATATATATAAACATATATTTTGTATGTCATATATGATGTAGAATCCAGCTCCATCTCCAAACTTTAAGTTATGCTACAAACATCTCAAAAATCAGCTTCAATTTTTCATATTCTTAATTTGACAAACTGCCCATGCAATTGGGAACATTTGATTGTTCATATCCCTCCCTATTGCATACAATAACTACCCCTTATATATACTATTAAGAAAGCACCCATCAACCTTAGTCACTCTCCTATATCCAGCCTTCCACCTTTTTTTAAGTGCATCAAAGCACACATAGAATCTAACAAATTAGTTCTAACTAATATCATTCTTAAAAGACTTTAAAACATAACTAGAACCATGATTAGACTCATTAATTATGTCATATAAGCATTAAGTACGTCATATTCTTTCTTGTAGTCACCTATAATTGCTTTCATAAATTTGACCTTTGTTTTTCTATAAATAGACATGGACGCATGTAACCTATAATATGCCTATATATGCAATTTAATCCGTTTAATCATGATGTTAGGTTGTTATGAAATCCTACTTTTCAAGATGTCTGACAGAAATATGCTCTAGCAAATAAAGTCTTGCTAACTGTGTAACAGCTGTGATGTAGTTTATATGTCACTAACTTAAGAGTTTTATCTTTAGTGTTTGGGTTGCTAGCATAAAACAACCATGAACAGTTCTCTCCAAACTTGACTCTAATTCTTTTTGGTTCATTTTTGTCATAATGAACTCTCACCTTTTTCATTACAATAAATTTAGCTATGGCAGTCCTAACAAGAGTGGCATTGTCAAATTTTATCCCTAGACAAAACTAATGAATTTATGAAGTAGGATCATATTAAAGTGCATCATCATGCCTCCCCATCTGCCTCCTCATCAGAACCATTGTAATAACTCCCTATCTCATCACTATCACAGTAATCAGACACTTTACCCTCACTATCATCTTCAGAAGATAAAGTAATATATAGTTCATCATCTTCTTCTACCCTAATAGGACCACAATTTTCTTCTTCTAGTTGTTTATTTTCATTGTCTAGATTGTTAGTTTTTTTCTTAATAACTCTTTCACATTAGCCCTAACTCGTATTAATTCCTCATTCTCATTATCTGTTAACTGCATGTCATCAAAAGGAGGAGAGAAGAAGTAATTAAGGTCATCAAATGTTGGTGGATTAAACAATGCATGCATGAAAGTGGGTTCAGTCATTGGTACTAATGCCATGTCAATACTAGTATCATCCTCACTGTGTTCAATAAAGGTTATACCTCATACAATTAAAAATTGTCCTTGGTTGTTTGCACTAGGCTGACTATAGGAACAACCCTAGCATGATCCTTTAATAACTGAACATATGAGATAGGGTCAAATGGAATAGGAGTTATCAAATGAGGACTAATAAACCCCACACTATCTATGTAAAAAGTGAACTCCTCTCCAATCCTAGCTAAACTTCTAACCCTGCCCAAACACAAATCATTATATATTAAGGAAAAAGTTTCATTCACTTTGTCCTTAAGATATAACCAATATATATTGCTATACCCAACCTTATTACAAAATGACATTAAAGCTTGGTAAGACAAATTGTCTAATTCATAATAATCAAATGTAGGTTTCCAAGTAAACCTACCCCTATGCATATAACTCAAACAAATAGTGATATTACCTATGTTCAACACTGCACAGTACACACAACAAAAAAGAATTGGAATTAAATAGTGGACATTACACCAAATTGAAAAAAGAAGAATATAAAACTAATGAACAAGCAAATAGCTTAATTTATACCATTTGTTTCCTTAATTTACCTTTTCTGTTAAACTTAAAAGTTCCTAATTTACAACAATATCATACTATTTAATTTTCTGTAATTGTGTACTTAATTAGTTAATTAATTAGGATTGATTGGCTACTTGTATATATATACAAGTAGTCAATCAATCCTAATTAATTAACTATATACAAGTAGTCAATCAATCCTAATTAATTAACTAACTAAGTACTCAATTACAGAAAATTAAAGGTGACCATTGCTGTAAACCCTAAAACCCCTAAATAAACAAATGTTTTTGTTGAAAACCCAAATAACTCATAAACATGCCAATAACAGTTAAAAGCAGCTCTAAGTCATACAATAAAATACATAAATAAAGCTAACTCAGACATATTCCAACCCCACTTTGCAGTTTTAATTGAAAAGGGATGAATAACCTTTGTGAGCTTCGGGTCCATTGCCAAGAAGAATCAACAACGATAGGAGCTTTATGGCACATTAACAATTGCCTGCCTCCATCAAAGGGACCATATGAAGATTCTCTTTGTTTTTTTTTTTTTTTTTTTCTCTTTGTTTGAATCAAAGGAAAATGCCAAATCGAGGGAGAAGGGAAACAGAGGGAAAAGGGAAAGAAATTGGGGATTTTGATCTCTACGTCGTGGGAATTAAGCTTTTAGGTGTTCTATTTTCAGAAAACGGAGGCATTTTGATCGGTGATATCAAGTTGTCAATAAAACGATGTCATTTAAGATTTAGCAACTTAGTTTTAAGCTTTACTCATGCGCCTTCCATCAGTTTGTGCCTCACTTACCATTTGATACTAGACGGAACTTCATTCAAATGTTAAAAGTCGCAGCTGCCTCACCCCGGGGGTGCGTGTCTTAATATATTCTTAGCTCCCAATCCCAGCCCTGAAGTGTTTGCCCATGAAAAGCCTATAGCTTCACAGAAAAGAAAAGAAATTTTTTTGAAAAGCCTATAGCTTCACAGAAAGGAACCCCTTGTTTGGATTGAGGGTAAGGAAGGGTAAGTAAGGATAAGGAGAGTTAAATTCACCCTTACTCCTGTGTGGAAAGAGGTGACATGAGGGTAAATAAGGGTAAGGAGGGATAAGCCTTACCATTCCTTACCCCTCAAACATTCATTTTTCTTACCCCTCAAATTGGGGTGTAAGCTCACCTCTACTTAATTTAAATTTTATTTATGCCCTATAATTAATTATTTAACCTTTCCCTCACTTCTATCCAAACACAATGATATATGTTACCTCTTCTTACCTTTCCATTAATTCACCTTTTTCCAAACACCATCAATTTTTTAATGTAACCCTCCTTACCCTCACCTCACTTACCCTCTCTTACCGTTCCATTAATTACACCTCCCTCACCCCATCCAAACATAGTGGAAAGAAATTTTTTTTTTTTTTTGCGGGGGTGGGGTTATTAGCTCCCAACCGAGCCCTGAAGTGTTTGGCCATGAAAAGCCTGTACCTTGACAGAAAATAAAAGAAACTAGGAGAAAAGAAACCAAAAGAAACCAAAAAATTTGAAGACCCCATTGGAAGGAGGAACATATTACAGAGAGGGTCGCTTTTTTCCTCTGGAAAAAAAAGAAATCGACGAAACCATAAAATCCTTTTTAACAACCAGAATTGTTTGAAAACAAGAGAAAGAAACCCATTTCGATAAAAACCATTTGGCAAGTGAATAACTCTATGTGAAGGACCCGAGATGTCTTGAAAGCAATAACTCGTTGGACTTAGATTGGGAAATGCCGAAGGTTCTCAAGGTAAACACTAAGATGTTCGTTCAAGTTTAAGAGTTGGCTCTGTTTTTGCCCCCCCTGGTCCATCTCTCTGTTTTCTTCTAGATTGATTTCAAGACCCCATATTATCTGCTTTAGTTTCTTAGCCCATTTAGTTTTGAGATTCCATTGAATGCTTTTGAATGTTCTGTTTGCCTATAGATTTTTGATTTTATTTTTGCTTGAGTTCTGCATTTTGTAAATCTGCTACTTTTGATTTGTTCGCTTCTGGTATGCTTCCAAGACTCAGTTTTTTATTGATAAAATCCGTTGGTTTGCATATGCGTTTGAGATTTATGTTTCAGTGATATTTAGATTGCTCACTAGCCTGCGATTTTGTCAAACTTCATTTTCCTAACATAACTGTCTCCTGGTTTCGTTATTTACATT
Organism: Croton laevigatus; assembly: GCA_949640765.1. Classification (NCBI taxonomy): domain Eukaryota; kingdom Viridiplantae; phylum Streptophyta; class Magnoliopsida; order Malpighiales; family Euphorbiaceae; genus Croton; species Croton laevigatus. The sequence goes on along the minus strand of CATIWJ010119645.1, from coordinate 15,110 downwards.
TTTCTTTATCTTGTTTGGCTTTAATGTGTGATTTTGTTTCAACTCTGCACTATCTTAAAATGCTATGTTGATTCGTTTTCTTCTGGCGTATTTTCAAGATTCTGTTTTCAGAAAGTTTCCCTGGAAATTTGCTTGAACTTGCTGGGGAGTCTTTGAAATTGTTCTGCAACTGGTCTTGTGCTATTAATGGTTTTTCTTTTGCGTTCAAGAGTCTACCTTAATGTCTTTAGCCCTGATCGTTAGACCAAAATACTGCAACAACAACAAGCCTTAGTCCCAAATTAGTTCTTTAGCCCTGATCCTGTAACAGCTATCCACTGAAAAATAATAAATTTAAAAATAAATAAATAAATAAATCACAAAACTATGTAGGCTCTAAGACATGGATTCTACACCTCCATTGTCGTCTATTACTAACTAAGCCTCTTCTATGTCTAAGGTGTGTATATTTCTATCAATAATTTCCATCCAAACAGTCTTAGGTTGACCTTTAGCCCTCTTAGTTCCCTTTATCATAAATGTATCACAATTGTGTACCGTAGCATGCACAGGTCTACAAAAAACATGGCCGTACCACCTAAGTCATCCTTCTCTCAGCTTATGACCGACTTTTGTGAGATGGACTTTTTGCCTAATATGCTCATTCCAAATCTTTTGCAACCTTGTGTGGCCACACATCCTTCTTAACATGCACATTTCTACCACATTCATCTTATGGATATTTTGCCTTGTGGGTGCCAAGCATTCACTCCGGTATAGCATTGCGGGTCTCATAACTGTCTTATAGAATTTACCTTTCACTTTGATAGGCATTTTCTTATCACATAGGACGCTTGTCACACCCTTCCACTTCATCCATCCTACTTGGATTCTATGGGTCACATCTTCATATGTACATCTGTCCTTATGGAGACCTAAATACCTAAAATGACTAGTATTAGCAAACCCCATCAACCTAATCTCCCTTTCCCGCTCTTTTCTTAAACCAATCTTTAAGTGCATACATTCCGTTTTACTCCAACTTAACTTAAAACCCTTGTCTTCAAGAGTACATGTATTTTTTTGAAAAAAAAAAAAGAGTATAGGTATTAAATGTCATTAGAGCTTGAAGTATAGCTATGGACATTATGAAAAATGCCAGGAATTATTGTCATTTGGCAGGCTATTGTCTCCCAAATCAAAAGCTCAAAATCAGAATGGAGAATAGTTCTCAATTACTTGAATAGGGTGCTGCAGAACAATTAAAGGCTTCTTAGAGTAAAAAGCATTTGTTACTCAGCTGCTATGATTTTCATCATATCAACTCAATTCAATGTTTTCTTTGTGGTCGTTTATTCCTAGAAGATTATTCAATCAGCAGAAGAGACAAATCAGATTTTGGATGGCGGAGGGGTTTGTAGAACACATCAAAGATATAACACTAAAACTAGAAGAGATGGTAAAGGCTACTTCATGGGACTCATAGTATGCTTGAATCTGTTGAGAGGAACTCATTTGGTCTGCCAAAAGTATCTAAGTACATGAGCTGGCACACGAGGTTGCTGTCTCAATGTCAGAGGAAGAGACATTGTGTGTTTTATATAATGAACAAATAGCTTTGCTCATTTAAACAGACTGAGCCTCTTGTTTCAGCTGTGATTTGTTTTGCCTTTGAACCCTAGTCTTTCCTCGGCCTGGTTTTGTCCTCTTTGGTATTAGGCCATGATTTTGTTCTTATGCATCTAAATTTGATCTTTAGGTTGGTTATTGTAACTTTTATGCTTCCAAAATCCACTCATAGAGATCATTTATTCAATGTTTGGCTTGTTAACTTTCAGTTTCTGCACTAGAATACATGCTGTTTTCATGTCTTTGATGTTTTTTGGTTGGCCATTTGATCTCATCTCATCAGCTTGTTCACATGATTAGAGCTATGCATCTGCACTGTTTTGATAATGACGATGCCCAAGTTTGCTTCTTGATGTGTGATGTTTGTTTCCATTGTTTGAACTATGTTTCTACCTTCTTGCGTCAAGATTTATTTCTTATGCCTGAAACCTTGCTTCTGAAATTTTATTGAATGATTCCATCTAAATTTCAGTTCTAGTTTAATATGTGTTTGCTCTGTCTCATTTAATATGCTTTTGCTCTATTGTCATCATTGTGGTGTGCAAGATTGTATTTTGATGTTTTATATCTGTTAGCATGGTTCTTGTTCAATCTTGAAGTCTTGAAACTTGAGTTTCGATTTGCAAATACCCAGGAGATAATCCTGTTTTGATTCTATGGTTCCAAGATCTCTTTTTCAAGTTTGAAAATCTGTTTTGCGTTTTTTCGTAATTTGGTTTCCTCGTTTCTGCTCTTGTAATCTATTTTTACTTCTGTGTTTTGCTTCCAAGTCCCTATAGTTGGGTATTAATTCATGCTTCATCTAAAATGCATTGAGGTTTGTAGTCTTAATGTAAAATGGAGTGTTTAATGGTATGATTTTGCTTGTTAACTCTGAAATTTATGTATGGATTAGTTTTTGTGTTCATTAAAGATGCTTTTTGAGATTTCAGATTAGGTTTTGTGATTAGAGTTTTACATTGTGGCATCAAGGCTTCATTTTTATCATCGAATAGGTGACATTTGTCGTTTGAGTCTTCGTTTATGCTTCTTGTTATATACTTGATGTGAAAGTAGTATCCTTTGTGTAAAGCTTGCATTTTGATGGAATTTTAGGATGAAGAAATCATTTTAGGATTCACTATTGCATGTTGGGTTTAAGACTTTGATTAATAGTCATGCATTCTTAGGTGTGACAATTGTGCATTCTTAGGTGTGACAATTATACTTTTGCATTAGGGAATTGCATTTTCTTTTTTTTTCCTGAAATTTGAATGTGGAGTGTGAATTTTATGCTTTGAAGTGTTTAGGTTGCATGCTAGTAAGTAGTAGTAGAGCTTGTATCTCCTGATATAGAGTTTACATTTTCATGTTAAAGCCTTTGCCTTGGTCTATCAAGTTGGTGTTTTGGTTTGCCTTGTGAGCATGATTAATGTATAAATTGCATTTTTTGGCTGTAGTTTGCATAGTTATTTAAGGACAAGTTGCATCTTTCAGTCTTTATAATAATGATCTTTATTTCGAGCATCCAGATTGTGTTCTTGTGGCATGAGGATTTGATTTCCTAGTTGCACTTTTGTTATAGTGATTGCCATTTTGTCATGATGTTTGCAATTTTAGTCTAGTAATTATGCTTTTGGAATAAAGCTTTGCATTTTAGGATAGAAATTGCATGCTTTTAGAAGTGTTTGCATTTTTAGGTTAGAAATGTATTTTGTTGACAATGTTAGCATCTTTAAGTTTGAAGTCGCATTTTCAGATTCAAAGTGCATTTTTAGAGTAAAATTTGCCTTTTGGCAATAAGCTTGCCTTTGTATTTTAGAAATTGCATTTTGGTGATATTTGTATTTTTAGGTTGGAAATTGTCTTATTTATGTTGAAAGCATTTGCATTTTAATTAAAATTTGCATTTTAACAAAATTTAGGGTCTTAGAGCAAATAAGATTTTCTATAAATAATTAGGAATATAATTTTTATCATGCATTTCATTTTACATATTGCATGTTAATTGCTTGCTTGTGATTAATTAATAAATAAAAATACTCCCTGTTATCCAAACTAGACTTAAGGTGTTTGAATAAAAAAGGTTAAAAATCAACGCGATTAGGGGTGTATGGCCAATAACCAAAGCAATCTAGAAATCACTGGGTTTTTGGAAATTTGTAACCAATTTTAAATGGGTAGAATGTATTTTGTGATTTTTGGCATAATTCCTTTCTCCTCCCTCATTTTTAAGGACTTTAATAAATTAATTGATAGTTCTTTCAATTTTTCAAATGCTGTGATCCAATTTGAATTACATGTTCATTGTTTCAGAACTTGCAAAAATAAAATTTACATCTTAGTCAATAATGAATATTTATAGATTAGGAAATTAGAATAAAACTAGAGGCCGGTGTAGCTGTCGTGCTTTGCAAGGTACTTGGGATCTCTTGCAACGTACCCAACTTCCTTACTTGGAATCTAGTTACCAGTTTAGTAGTTAGTTAGATTCTTTGTGTTAAGATAAATGACTACTTGCGGGGATTTGGGATTTTTCCTTGAAAATTATACACTTTAATTAAACCAAGCTTTTGGCTAAGTTTAGCAGGGACTGACTGCAAAATCAGGTGTTGAATTGAATGTGTATAGTTTCACTTTCTCCACTGTTATTAAGAGCATTGTGGGAGCTAGCTGCGGGAAACCACTACCATTATACCCAATTCAATTTTCTGGATCTGATTTGCATAATATATAAATTTTTTATTTCTTTTCTAGGAAAGACTATTTTGCTTGAATTAGAAGTAGAACATTCAATCTTTTTATTTTGTGTGGTCTATGTCAAAGAAATTGACAAGGTTTTTCAAATGTAGTGACAATCAATTGGTACTTTTATCTGCCATGGACAAGTCAACTGCATTGGAGTACATCAATCAGATGTTCCGTACGGGTCAGTTTCTTTTTGTACTTGCAATTGTTGGCTGTATAATTTTCATGCACTTGGATTAGTGGAATAATATTTGGAGCACTATAAGAATCACACTTTCTTTATTATTGTCATTTGGTGATATCTAATGTATCGTGCTTGAAATTTTTGTTCATGTTATTATGCCTTGAGTTCCTTTGATTGCTATGGGTTTTAGATTGTAATGAACTTGAAAGATATAGTATGTTCATATTGTTTGTTTTCGTCAAAAGAAGTTTGTAATCAGCAGGTATTTGTATAGGGTACTTTTTTTTTCAATTAGGCATTTTTTTTGTATTCTTTTTGTGAGCATGTTCTTGAATATGTTAACAAATGAATTGGTTTGGGATTTGATTCCCTTAAATCAGAGTATCAGACATCATTATTGGAGATGAGGTAGGAGGAGGTAAAACTTGTAGAATCTAAAGGGATCACATAAAAGTAAGCTTAGGATACTGTTTTTTGTGGAAAGAAAATTATGAATATAATTTATTCTTTTGTGCAAATATCTGAGGTGTCTTGTGGAAATGTTTCAGATACTTGGGGAGTTGAACTAGTTTTGTTGTGATAATGAGCTCAATTTTCTATAAAATCCTATTTCATGGCTATTTATGTTTCTGTTTTGATGTTTATTATTATATTGAAACTACAACTTGTGGGTTATGTCCAGAGGCATCTTTATCTGGTGTTGAGCCCCTTGTGCAAAAGATACAGAATGAAATACGTCATGTTGATGCTGGAATACTAGCTGCTGTGCGCCAACAGGTTTCCATTTTGCTTTTGTTGCCTAAGATATTTTTTTCTTTTTTTTTGTTTTGATGCCGTTGTATTCATAGCAGGGAAAGGAAAAATTGGGAATGTTAGAAGAGTGGAGCTATTTCTTCTTGATGTTTTTAATTTGGCTCAGCTATCAAATTTATTGTCCCTTTAAATCATTTTCTAAATGCAGGGAGTTTGCTTGTATGAAATAGTCAAAATTTTTGGTTCAGGATTCACTTGGACAAATATTACATCACATTTATAGAACACAACTGCATTCCTTGTTTTTTGTGTTCTAGAAAACTTTATTGTTAGAATTTTACAATCTCTATCTGAATGACGTATTAATGTATTCATATTTCTCTTGTCAAAAGATTCTTATCATGTCTCTTACAATGCACAATTACAAAGAATTTTAGTAACTTTCCCTCCCTAAAATTCTCTACACTCTATTGAGAAAATGAATCGCCTATTCTCCAATCATTAATCTTGCATGCATGTCAATATGCATTTAAGTTTCTGACGTCTCTGTGGTTTCCCTTCAGAGTGATTCTAGAACCAAGGCCCAAGAAGATCTTGCTGCTGCTACATGTAGAGGTGAGCATGTCAGATGCAAATTTGTTTAAATATTATTATTTGAATTGGTCTTGACTGACATAGTTCATAACCTTCGACTTTTATTGGGATGATTCTACTTGTCTATGCTTAAGCAAAGTGAGACAATGGTTAAGGAAATATGCAGAGACTTTAAGAAATTGGTCTTTGCAAAGAAGCATATAACAACTACTATTACTGCCCTTCATCGCCTTACCATGTTGGGTTAGTTTTCTTATTTTATTATTTGGGTTGTACCACCTGTTGCCTCAACACTCTCCTTCTCTTTATAAATTATAATCCTTAATTTTCATATTAGACATGTAAATAAATTAATGAATAAAAGGTATTATTTTTGGTAATTAATTGTAGCAAGGCTAGAATGAAGATTATGTATTGATTTAAATAATGTATGTCCTTAATGGAATTGATGTAAATTGGGTGATATGATATTGGTTAATAACTACTTAGTCCATATGGTTTTATCAAATGTATAAGTACAGCAATTTTCCAAATTTTACTATTTAGTCCCTGTGCCATGTAGCCACTTAGCACTGCAGCATGTAGTTCAACTGTTGGTTTTCCGCAAGTAGCTATGAGGTGTCAAAAGTCCTTGAGGGGTGGTTACTATTTTGCACCTGAAGTTTGGGCACCTGCACTACTAAGGACGTTAATTTTCAAATTTTACACTCTTTAGTAACTCTATTATTCGGATACTATGCGAATTTCACTGTCATGTATCACTTAACTGGGAAATTAATAATTGGACTTTAGTTTATAATGGATAGGTAAAATATGAGGTCTAATAGTGCAATTTTCAAAACTAAGGTTCTTAGTAATGTGATTGACCAAACCCTAAACTCTAGATGGTGGCTGATTCAAAATCCCCTAGAGATTTGATAATGGAAAAGGCTGATGAAAACATCTTTGATAAAAATGTACATTGAACTGTCGTTGAACATCCCTGTCAAATAGTATTGGAGATGCTATTTTTAGTTCTGTTTGAAAATTGTGTCAATATTTGCTATTGTAAAGCTGCTATATTGAACTTTAACCTTTTCGTGGAATTGGTTGTGAAATGTGATTGTTTTGGTGTGTGGTTTACTCGCTAATTAGCAGCATGCGAACCAGCTATAAATTTGGGTGGAATATTGCATTTTAAACCTTTGATCTTGAGCATTGATTGGTTAGAAAGAGATTTCTCCTGATAAATTTTTCATTGCACCCACAACATTGGAAGATGCAACTTTTCTCTACTTCCCAATGTTGAAAAAGCTTTAAAAACTTGGTATAACGATTTTATACTTTTACTAACTGTGGCATGGTTGCAACATCTTTCGATGTGGCATTCTTGAATAAATTGGGAAGCTTGTATGGTAATAGTCCATGGTGACATGAAATATCTGACCTGAACTTTAATGACCTACCATTTTACACCTTCCACTCACAAAAACTTGTTAAATGGCCTTTTGCCTGTCATCATTGCCTCATACTATGACCCATTCCTTTGTTTTCCGCAAAAACTACTCTGACCCATTTAACCTATTTGATCTAGGGGAATACTCATATATCAAACTACATTGTCTTCTAGTTCCCATCTGCACTGGTCCCTCATTTGCAAGTCTCCGTGAGGACTTGTGTAAAACAGTCTGACAAAAATGCTCTCTTTGTGAAAGATAACCTGATTTTGAATTTCTCCTCCAAACGTTTTTCCATTCGAGGAACATACAGGAAGGCTAATCTGCTGCCAATAAAAGTGGATTTACTGCTCTTTAGGAAAAATAACCTCTCTTCCATGCTGCACACCTTTTCTCATGCTGAAAACAATTGGATGCCAAACAACAGTTTCTTCAAATGAAGATTCCGAAGACAGCTTACTTTAGGCAAAATATCTGCAAAGAACCCACCTTACAGCCTACCCATTGTCTCACTTCCACTCGCCAGAATTGTCTCTTATCTGAATTTGAGCCTGAGATAGCCCCCAATGAGTATTTCCACTAAGGTTCTAATTCCACTTACCCAGGTTCTTAATAGAACTTAACATTTTGAGGTACTCATTTTTTCTCTATTTCCTTCGTATTCTGGTTAGTGTTTTCTTTACTCTCCGTGCAATATTGCACTTATTTTGGCATTAAACATTCTTTTTGCAATTTATTTATCAAATTTTTAGTGAATATTTAGTTCGATCATCTTCCAATATTTACTAGCTACGACAGCAAAATGAACTCTGAATTTGAAGAACCTGGAATTTTACTTTGTATTGGATGTCCTATGTATGTAAATTTCTTTAATGTCTTCATGTGTTTGTGGCAGTATCTGCTGTTGAACAACTTCAGTTAATGGCTTCTAAACGACAATATAAGGAGGCTGCTGCTCAGTTAGAGGTGATTTATTCATTTTTATATCATTATTCTCAAGATTTGTAGCTTGTTTTGCCTTTTCTTTTGTAGTGGTACTATAGCTTGCTTGGCTGTCCTATCTGGTTAATCTATTTCTGTTGGATATGAACATGAGAGCATTGGGGCTTTTTTTAATAGTAAATTACTTCTAATGATTTTTTCTTTTTCTTATTGAGAGTTTCAACGTAGGAAGGAGGAGTTTTTGTAGTTACTGATTTTTCAGAACTATTGATTTAGATTTGTGAATTACATTTAGTGCATTATTGAAGGAATATACAAAATCATTATCAAATGATTGTATAGTCTCTAGTTATGTTGCTAAAATATTTCCCCAACTTTCTGTTTCTTTTCTATATCTTATACTTGCAGAGCAGAAGTTTGATTGCCTTATTATTTAGATTTGTGATTGATATTGTTGGACTGGATTGATCTTTATTGAGTACGGTTGCTTTCAAATCATACTCTAGGCCTACAGTGATCTTGTGACTCCTTTCTTATTGGAAATTGTGTCCTGTAGTTATTTGATAAGTGTATTTATCTATTTTCCTTTTTCTCATTTTTTTTACTTGCCTGCTGAATTACGTTCTCTTACAATGAAAAGATATCCTAATTCATATTCGGTACAAGAAAAACATAAGTATTAAAACCTTCCTAAAATATTATTCTTATTTGGAGAGCTAATTTATGATTATTCTTTTCATTGTGTTTAAATGTTATTGGTTCGTGTTATTTTTTCAGGCAGTCAACCAATTATGTAGTCATTTTGAAGCGTCACAGAGCTTGGAGAGAAGTTTAAAAATATTAAACAAATACTCAAGTCTCATGTGGTTTCAGACTTTGCAAGGTATGTATTTCCTTAATAATAATAATAATAATAATAATAATAATAATCATATTGTGCTCATGAAGGGAAATAGGGTCACTTTTGCTTTATATGCATGGTTAAAAGAGGGTGAAGTGAAAGGGAAGGGAAGGGAGAGGATCCAGGAAGGAGAAACTTTTGATCTTATATGATTTTTATGGGATTCTTGTGGAATTCTTTCTTGACTTTGATATGATTTTGGGATGATTGGCATTTAGTCTAGAGTAATATTATTTTGTTTCCTAATTCATTAAGTTGTATGAATTGTTGGGTTTTGTTACAATTTGATTGATTTAAGTTATCATAATGTGAATTTTAGAGTGCTTTTATCCTAATCTGACTAGCTGATTTTAACTAGTTTGGGGTTAAGGCTTGGTGGTGGTGGTGGCAATTGTGGTTTTTGTTACTTTTGTTCTACTCCAATGAAAGACAAGTGTTATGGACATGTTATGTAACCTAGAATAAGCAAGGCCAACAAGTTAGGGTTTACTTTTACTGTACTATTTAGTTACAAACCGACATTGGTTTTCAATTAGTGCAGGTCTCTTAAATAGTGTAGGCATTCTTTTATTTAGTTATTTCCTTATTAGTTTAGATTTCCTATTTTAATGTAATAGCTCATCTATTTGACGTGACGTAAGTGTTCAAAGAAAACTCCCTAAAATAAATAAAACGTACCTTATATAGGTGAACAGGTCTTAATCACAAAAATAGATACCCTAAAAATTAATGGGTAAATTGCAACTAAAATTTAAAAGTCCCGCTAAGCAATGTTTTGTGTCCTAAAATTATTTTGTCGACTAGTTAACTTGTTTGGCTCAGTCCGCATTTTTGAGGAACCACAAACCTATCTTGTCTACATCACTTTTTAAGAGAACAAATGAAGAATGTAAAATCCATGGGGCCTACACATGTAGGCTTATAAGAGATGAGCGTTGAAATCCATCTTGCGCTAGAACAATTGCCTTGTGCTGAGTCCAATACTCATTCCTTTTTAAGTCCCTCAAATATTCTATTAATATTTAATGTGAGATTTACTTCCCAACATAGCTTGCAAACACATAGAACCAAGTTGGGCCAACAATAAATAAGCTAAGATCTAGCCCATTCAGGCATAAGGCTCTGATGTCATCTAAAAGTCCATGGGCTCGTATTACATGCAGGCTTATAAGGAGTCATTGAGATCAAATACTATATGTAATGAGGTCTAAGGTTTTCTAGTTCCCATTGAAGCGTTTGAATTAATTATTAAAAATAGGTCAAACGAAGAATGAAAACAAAGGCAAGGCTATTGAACTATTCTTATTTGTAAATCGCCTTGTGACATGAACACGATCCTATTCTTGCATTTATAACAATTTGGTTTAGAGCCAATCACAGTGGCGACAATATCAACATGCGTCAATGTAGTACATGGTAGTAGGTAAGGTTTTTGAAATTGAAAAGCTCTTGGAAAACCAAGCCAAGCCAAAAGATTCAAGTTCAAATTGAGGGGTAGGTAAAGCAAATAATGGAGGGATTAAAAAAATGAATGGTTAGGGAAGGCGAAAACAATAGCAGCAACACCTTGCTTATCGGCAGCGCAACAATTCAATAGATCAATGGAAGGGGCACTCTTCATACCTCCACCAGAGAGAGCACTGCATCGAGATGAGGTTGTTCCTAGATACATCAAGCTAAATTTTCTAACTTTAGATGGTTTTGAAGATCCCTTGATCTAGTAATAGTTATACATATGTGAACAATATTTTTGGAACCAAAATAAGAATGAAACAGATAGTCGGATTAGCAGCCTTTGGGGCTGCTAATGAGCCGATCTGCTTGCGAGCCACTCGGTGTTCGCTTAATAAAAGCTCGGCTCGAGCTTGGATTGATAATAAACTAGCTGAGCGTGAGCTGGAAATCCAGGTTCGTTTAATTAACGAGCTGAGCTCGAGCAGGCCAGTGTTTGGCTCGGCTAAAAAAAATATGAGTAATGAGACAAGCTTCTTGTGAGCTACTCGATAAAAGCTCGGCTTAAGCTCAGATCGATAATAAAAGAGCCGAGCACGAGCTGAAAATCCAGGACCCGAGCTCAAGCAGGCCAGTGTTCGGCTCGGCTCGTTTGCAGCCCTAGCAGCCTTCCACATGTTGGGAGGCGAACAACTTTGGTATTATCAATTGAAGATGGAAAACCGCAGTATGAATTGGACAAAGTTTCAAAACCATTTTGCCCTATTTGATTTGGTCCTCCAGAAGGCAGAAATTCTTTGGGAGATTTGGTTAAATTGAAACATTTAAAAACTATAAAAATTTACCAAAGGCTAGTTTAATAAAGGCTAGAACTGACTAGTTAGTTATATACGTCAAAGGAGATCAATGCTTGGGATTTTTCTTGGCTTGGTTCAATTGGATTTTCAAACGCACATGCTCATAGATTTGGTTGATGAGCCTTGTTATAGCCCTTTGAACAAAGGTGACAATCATTGCATGTTAGTGATAACCATATGGGGACTTGGTAGAATGCTCAAGCTATTGATGATTCGTCCATTCCACAACAAATGACAGTCAAAAGGGTGCCAAAACTTTCACAACTAAGTGTTTTGCAACTTGTATTCCACTACTTTGTGGTGTAAGAAACTTTTTCTGCTTGAGTTGGATGCTGATTTTGACTCTGCCTCTGAGGGGATCTGAATTGAACTCGAGGACAAGCTCTTTGAGTGAGAGAAGGGGGCAATGTTATGGGTGTGTTAGGTCAAACCTAGAATAAGCATGGCTAACAAGTTAGGGTTTCTTCTGCCATCTTATGTAGTGAACAGATCAATATATGTTTTCAATTAGTCTAGGTAGAGTGTATGAATCGTTTTACTTATTTCCTATTAATAAGTTCCTATTTATGTAATAACTGTGGTCTTATTTAAGGGGACAATTCATTGAATAATAAAATGCAGCCCGTAGTAGAAAAATTCATAGAGGTTGAATTCTCTCTCTCTCTAATGAGGTTTATGGATCTCAAGTCCCATTGAAGAGCTTGAATTAATTACCTTAGTGTTTTGGGATGACTTTGAACTATGAATTGGTAAAAATGCACCGATTTGCAGTTCCAGGGGGGGTGGTTAAGGTGAATTTTGTAACCCGGGGGTGGAGGAAGAATCAAAACAAGGGCAAGGCTATTAAACTAGACTTTAGTGTTAATCAGCTTGTGACACAATTCTACTCTCGTATTCATAACAAGTCATTTAGTGATCTTTCTACGGAACCAAGTTTTTGTCAACTTTTGAAAATATAATTTCTGGGAACTCAATGGATTTATTTTTTGTGAACACGTTTTATGTCTTACCTCTTGTTTGTTGTTGCTAAATAAAGCCAAGTTCTTTTAATTGACTCACTTCTTTTAATCATCATTTCTTCTATTCTTCTTCCAACATTGTTATTTGTGATTTGAACCTACATATGGTATTAAAAGGTATAACTAGTTAAGTATGAAAGATCAATTTGTGGAGTTATAAGTTGCTCAGAAATGGGAAATAACATTTTCAAAAAATCTAAGATATGGATATGTGGGTGACACATGTCAATATAAAAATTATTATTTCATCTCTAGGTTTTGTATGCTATAACTTTTTTGTCTTTGCATTTTGAAAGGGAAAGTGAGTGCTTGTTAAATACTGATGTTTGAAGGGAGGGCATATTTGAAAATTTCATGCTCTTCTTAACTCACTGTTGTTCATTTTGTCTGATTGCACGTTTGATGGAATGGATTAGCAATGACTCCATGATTTTTTGTTTGTTGGATCTATGCAATTTCATCGAAGTTCTAATTTCCTTTTAAAAAATGATATGGCTATCCTCTTTTTTTTTTTTAAAATTTTCCCTCAATTTGATCTCAGCCTAGGTATTGAGAAAGAAACAGAAGAAAATAACTTACTGCAGCACTTATCTGATGCTTGCTTGGTTGTTGATGCTTTAGAGCCATCTGTGAGGGAGGAGTTGGTAAATAATTTTTGAAGCGGGGAGCTTATTTCATATGAACAGATCTTTGAAAGAGCTGGTAGGTTGTATTTGTTAATTTAATTAATTATCTTTTTCTTGTATTGTTTATGTGCATATTGTTTTTTCGTTTTAGAATTTTGTTTTTCAATATAATAGAGCTAGCTAAGCTGGACAATACCGAACAGCGATATGTGTGGATCAAGCCTCAAATGAGGACAAACTAGGACATATGGAAGATCTTTCCTTCTTTGTGGAATGTTCCTTACTGGCTTTGTATCCAATTTTGTAGGAAGACAAGGTAGGTTGTGTATTATTTTGGCAAAAAATCTTAAATTGATAGGTTCTTATAGATTTCTTGGGTTAGATGCAGAACAGATAGGAAGAATCTAGTTTAAACTAATTTTGATTTTAACTAGATGGTAAGGGTGTGTGGGATTGGTTCTGGTATGGTCTTTTGTAAGAACCGGTATTGGAACCGATTGATTGGTTCCTTCAAAATGTAGAACCAGTACTAGAACTGATAAATTGGTTCCAGTTCTTGTTCGGTTATCCTTTTTTTGGTTCCGGTTCCATTGTGGTTCTTAGTTCTTTGGTTACTGGTTCTATGGTTCTGGTTATGGTTATTTAATTTTAATCATTACTTATTTGAAAAATAAATTATCTTCAATTTGCAAGAAAAATAACACATTATACTAATGAAAAATAGTAAAAAAATTAAACTTCAATATGCTCCAAATAATATGATTTTTGTCTCAGCAAAATTACAAAATTATTTAGCTTTATATAAAATTATGTATTTTCATTCTTCAACTATATTTATTTTTTCGAAGAATCAATTATATTTATGAATAAATGTATAATAATATATTGTTATTTTTATTTAAGATTTGATTCTTGGTTCCGGTTTGATCCAGTTCTTTCCAACTCCGTTTCGGATTTTGTTAGGAACTAGAATCAGAACCACATTTTATAATTTTCTGGTTCCGGTTTGTACAAAAGTAGTTCTTTGCCGGTTCCGCTTCAGTCCTGTTCTCAGTTTCGGTTTGGAGCCCAAGAACCATGCACACCCCTACTATACAGTACTATCAAAACTACATGTGAATGCACATGAAATAAGAAGATTTGGGTTGCATTAACCTTGAAAAAATGGCAACGTAGTTGTGACATGAAACAATCATGTTGATTCAACTTGCTATCCTGGAAACACATGGATTTGGCATTGTTAAACAATCAGTACATCAGAATACTTGTGTCCTTTGTGACATGATCTGCTTGTTATGACTATCAATTTTTACAGAGAAAAAAAAAAAAAAAAAGCATAGTGACAATAGACTTCAATGCATGTTTCATATTGAGTGGATCATGTTATATTTCAATACTCGTTAATGGCACTATAGAATATATTTGTCATAAGTAAATGTAACTTCTGCATAACCTGTTGAATATAACCTGTAGGTGAATCATATCTAGGTTGTATGCTAACTTAAACAAATCCAAAAGAACCTATTTGTACTGTATTTTGATTTGAAGTTCACTTGCATCATATCATTGTTTGTTGAGTTTTTAGGAAACAATTAGAGGGAATACTTGATAATATCCAAAGAGACCCCAGATGTTGGAACTCTGTTGCTAAAATTTTGACCATTACTTGATTCACTTAATTTATTCATACCTTGAATTAGTAACCTATTTTGCTCGTCTAACTTAGTGGAGCTGTAACACCCCTTCTAGGCCTTGTAGTAGACCCCGAAGAAGTGCTACATACTGATGTTTATTGGTATGCAGAACATTACCTGAGAAAATTTTTCTTTCTTTATACTATTGTCTGTTCTGATTTCTGACTTTTGTTGCGCAACATATGCCATACTAAGTGTTTTCTGGTGAGCCTGACTTTGTTTGACAATTTTGGTTAACTTTGCGTCTTTCCATAACCTACAAGTTTAGCAGACACTAAACTTGCTAAGCATAATGCTTAGTGGGTACTTTACTTTTA
>CATIWJ010119597.1:0-16132 GCA_949640765.1 Croton laevigatus | reverse complement strand
TGATATATGTCTAATTTATATATATTTTAGTATTATTATTAATGTGTTTAGGGTGTTTTTCTTAGGTTTTATTATGTTATTTGTTTGATTTTTATTCTTTTATGTGTTTTCTCTTTATGTTAGTTATTTTGTTTGTTTTGTAGTATTTTTGGTGGAGAAAATTACTTGGAAAGGAAATAGAAGCAAGTGAAAAAGAGAGCTTGGAAGACAGTACGTTTCATAGGGACCCTGTGAGATTGCTAGCACCCTGTGAGATCTGGATGGCTCACATTTTAAAGAGGCCTAATAATCTAATCTAAGGGCCACGAATTCATGAGGGTTAAGGAGGCCGAAAATACAGCTTTTAAAGAGGAGATGAAGCCTTTTCAAGAGGGGGACGATTTTTACAACTTGGGGAACAAGTTTAGACGATTTTTGGGAGTTTTTCCTTGGAGATTTTGAGATTCTTGAAGAAGAACTTTGGATTTTCTTGATTAAGAGTTTGATTTTTCTTCTTCTCTTTTATTTTTATTTTTAAACAATGTATTTTTTCTTAAACTTGTCTTTTCTTGATTTCTCCATGGAGGAGTAGTTCTTTTGTTAGGGGAAACACAATCCCTTGATTTACAGGATGCAGTATCTTTAAAATTTTGTTTGCAAATTGATATTTATATCAGAAGTGAGTTTCTTTATTCTTAATGCTTGAATGAATGAATTATTTTTATTACTTGATTGTTTTCTGATAGAAGATTAGGTTCTGAATTCTAATTTATTTCATTCTTGATTTTATATTTCTAGCATAATAATTTAATTTGGGTATTTTCTGATAGAAGTCTAGGTTGAATTGTGGGTTTAACTTGTTTCCTGATAGGAGAGTTATTAAATTAGGTTTTAATTTATGCGATTCCTGCTCTAATTTTCCGGATAGGAGTTAGGCACGAACTGAGAATTTATTTCCGGATAGGATAAATTGGCTTTAATTAAGAAAACCTACCAATATCAATTCTGATGTTTTGTTATTAACTGTGCATCCTAGTAAGTCAAGGGGGAGTGTGGATCCTAACCTTTCAATTATATATTTGTTTCTCTAAAAGTCATTCATTTGCTTTATCAACTTAATTCTGTTTCTCAAATAACAGTAATAGTAGTAGTGAAATTGGCTTCTAAACTTTGGTCTCTTGGGATACGATTTTGGGACTCCAAGTCCTATACTACTTGTTCGACTAGTACACTTGCTAGTATTGCTAGGACGCATCACAAATATTTATCAATATTTTGAATAGAAAATATGTGTATTTACTATAAATATATATATTTATCTATTATATTGGTAAATAAAAAAAACATTTAGATAATATTTCTAATCTCTATGTCGAGTACTTGCCTATTCATGCCTCTATAGAGCAAAATAATGCGTGCGACATACTTGTTTCATAATTATTTACTACCTCCGTTTCTAAATTGGTAAGATTTTAGGGTTTTTTGTTGTTTTAAAATAGTTAAGACTTCTGATATTTTAGATAGATTTATAACGATTTTACCCTTTGTCTTTTAATGAAGGGGGAGAGAAAAAAAACAATTGTTTAATAAGCTTTATGACATGTACAGCCAAAGAAAATGGAGATAGAGAGAGAAAAAACTGACATCTGCAGGCGTTGACAGTGGAGACAAAAAGAAAGAGAAAATGCTTGGATAAAGGAAGAAGTTAGTCTGGTGTCAAGTGTGCACAAAATGGGTGCATTTTGTGAAAAATGCAGCTAACATCTCCAATACATTTCGTATAAAATGGTGCATAATGTCTGATATGCACCCAAAATTTATATTGAGTGAAAAAATAACTGACAAATTAATAATTGACATGCAGTCCATCATTTCTGTATCTGACAGAGGCACCCCTTTTTGCTGGCATCAGCATCCTTTTGGCAAAAGGTGTTTGAAAAATAAATATTCTCTCTCTTCCTTTTTAAGAGATTTTTGAGGAGAAAAAATTTAAAAAAATTTTAAGTAAAATAGTGAAAGTCTCACCAATTTAGAAACAAATGTAGTATTATATTTATAAAAGGTGGAATCCCCTATCTTATGGTTGTGGAGAAATCTTCCCATTTGAAAGGAAGAATTTCCTATCTCATGCTTGTGGAGAAATCTCCCTATTCCGACGTCAAAATTGTCTATATTATTCCTATGGAAGATGTCTCTATAATATTTGAAGGGCATATATCTTCTCATTATTATCTTAAGCTGGAAGAAAAATAACCTTTACTCGGTCATATGTTGCTACATGGTTATTATTTGATGTATACTCACATAACTACTTTGCCATAGCCCATCTAGTAAGTATCTATGATATTTGGCCTCTTTGTTCGACAATATCATACCGCCTTCCTATTATATGTGCTTGGAAAAGAATATTCTTTCTGTTTGATTTGCATGGCCATCAACATTTTGTGCCAAAAAAGAGCACTCTCTTTATCTGTACAAATGGGTCATCCAACAATTGATATTTTGCTTAGCGAAAGAGCCATGTTACCTTATGCTTATGAGAAACTATCATCAAGCCTCCTCTCCTCTTTATTTGGCTTAAACATCATTTGTCCCCTACAATGTTTTTATTGTGATATTACGAATGTCTCTTTATTTTGTATGGATAATTCATTCACTAGTGTATGCGTATTGTTTATTAGCCGGTACCTTTAAGACAATTTTGAAATTTTTAAGTATAGTTACCCTTCTTGCTCCAACTAATCAGTTTGTATTATAAATAATTCAGACTCAAGGGAGGTTTCATCTATAATTGGTTGACATGGACATCTTATTACAATAATTTTGCACTTATGTAAAAAAAAAAAAATAATAATAATAATAGTTATTTGCCATTCATGAAGACCACTTCATTCTTCGGAAGTTATTCTATCGTACTATCTCTATATTTCCGGCTTAGTTGTATTATTTTTATTTGGTTTAAATCCTAAACGGACTACCTCACTATTTTATACCTGACGTGCTTGATTATTATTATTTTTTATCCAACTTTTCATGTCATATTACAAAATTAATGTTAAGGCAAATTTAACAAATAATAGAAACCAAATTTTCACTTTGCCAAAAAAAAAAAAAAGCGAAAAACAAAAACTCTAAAAATTAAGACTACAAATGAGCCGAGCTCGGCTCGTTAATTAAACGAGCTTAGATTTCCCACTCGGCTCTCGTTCAGCTCATTTATTATCAATCCAAGTTCGAGCTGAGCTTTTATCAAGTGAACACCAAGCGGCTCACGAGTAACCCAGCTCATAGTCCCTCTTAAACAAAAACAAAACAGCTTCTCTCTACACTACCGTCCTCTTCTTCTTCTTCTTCAGGCCTCTCACCCAAACAGTTTCTCTCTCTCCACCGCCGTCCACCTCATCCTCTTCTTCTTCGTCGTCATCGTCTTCTTCCTCGATGAAGTGCGCTCTCAAGCTTTACCAACCATCAAACGGCTCATTGAGGCTGCCATTTACCAAGAACGTTGTATGGGTCTTGTTTGTTACTGTCTCCATTTTCATGACTGCTTCATTAATGCATGTAATACTACTACATATATATTTCCGTTGACATTTTCTTCCTTCTGTCTATTTTTCTGTTAAAATAACGGTTGAATGACCGATATATAATTTTTACAAGCCATTTTAAAAAAACTCGAGAAATGAGGGACTGTTTTGAAATTTTTCTATCTTTTATGCCTCTCCTAGCCCTCGTTCCGGCACTACCCTTCACCGCCGGCAGAAAAATTTATAGCTTCTCCAACCCAAAATGACAACCAGCCACAAAAAGAATGCTTTCAAAATCAAATACAACAATTTAAAGCAATTTTAAGTTGTAAAATAAAAGAAAAGATGAATCAGAACCGAAAATAAAGCTGAAAAAATAGGTAAAGGAAATCTTATTTTCGCTTTTGCCGGCGGTGGCTGTTCTTCTATACTGTTTTTCTATACCCACATCGAACCTTTGGTTTCAAATTGCACAATCCGTTGGGTATTGGAGGCTTGTCTATGGCTTCCTACATATTGAAACAACCTGTTCTTGATCCACAAAAGTAGATGAGCTATTTTGATTTAATTATGCTTCTCAGATCTGAAGCGGCGGCGTCCGATTTGAAGCAGTGGTAGCGTCTGATTTGGTTTCATGGTATGAAACCCAGAAATCACATCCTCTCTCTCCTCCACACCAATCTTCTCCTCCCTCAAATACCAATGCAACAAAACCTTAAAATCAATAAGATCCAACACCAAAATGCAAAATCAAAAAGTTTGAAAAGCAGGAAACATGAAAACACAAACCAAATCAAGCCTTTGTTACCGATTTTGCTTTGGGATTAGAAGGTCTCTGGCCGTCGGAAGTTGAAAGGTTTCTCCTGATCGAAAAACGATGAAAGCAGCACCGGCAGAAGAAAGCGACGCTGAAGGGGTATGCGCCTGGTCCTAGATACGGGTCTGATCACTTGAAGGACTAACATTGCTTCCCACGCAAAGGCCGCTGCTCCGGATGGTGATTTTAAGGTCTCCGCTGCTCCAAAAATCGCATCTTTTCTTTCTTCTTTTTTTTCACAGTTATAGTTAATCTTTTTTTGTTTTTTTAGGCTATGATGATTCGGATAACATTGGGAAGGTGGTGGTTATGGCAACAAAAAAGAAAGAAGATAAAGTGGCTGTGGAAAGGGAATGGAGGTGGTGATGGCAGCGGTGGAGGATGGGGTGCGGCAGTGGAAAAGAATGGAAGGAGGAAGGAAGTTGAAAAAGGAGGGAAAGTTTAAGAATAGTCTCTCATTTCTTGAGTTTTTTTTAAATGGTTCGTAAAAATTACATATTGGTCCTTCAGCTGTTATTTTAACAGAAAAAATAGACAGAAAGAGGAAAATGTCAACGAAAATATAAAATAAAAATTTTTTTGTTGGAAAAAAAAAGACAGAGAGGTTTTTGTAGATAAGGTAAAAACATAGAAAGTTTTTTTATATTATCCCTTTTTTTTAAGTTGAAAAGTATATCAGGGTATCATCCAAAAAGTTCAAAGACTCAGGACTCAGGACTCAGGACTCAAAAGAAAATCCATATCCCTTGAAATTCCCTGTCAAGTCATCCTCACATCATCACTAACTACAAGTGCAATCTAATATTCAAATTCAGTCTGTGTAATTGGAACTCATCTCACAGAAAAACAATTGGCTTGTGTTAAGTCCAACATCTGTTGCATCATGAGTCCTTGAAATAGTCAATTAATGTGGGATTTACTTCCCAACAAAAGAGAAGTAAGAACCGCAAAAGAAATTGCCCAAAAGAAATCCCAACAATCAAAGCAATATGTTGCCAAGAGAAATGAATCATGAATTTATAAATATTTCAGTATCTTTGAACTTATTTTTTGTTAGTTGAAAAGTATATCGGGGTATCATCAAAAAAAGTACGAAGACTCAGGACTGCAAAAGAAATTGCCCAAAAGAATTCCAACAATCAAAGCAATATGTTGCCAAGAGAAATGAATCATGAATTTATAAATCTTTCATTATCTAGGGACCTATTTTTTTCGTTAGTTGAGAAGTCTATCAAGGTATCATCCAAAAAGTTCAAAGACCAAGACTCAAAAGAATATCCACATCCCCTGAAATTCATTGTCAAGTTATTCTCACATCATCACTAACTACAAGTGCAATCTAATATTCAAATTCAGTCTGTGTAACTGAAACTCATCTCACAGAAAAACTATTGGCTTGTGTTAAGTCCAACATCTGTTGCATCATGAGTCCTTGAAATAGTCAATTAATGTGCAATTTACTTCCCAACAAGAGAGAAGTAAGAACAGCAAAAGAAATTGCCCAAAAGAATTCCCAACAATCAAAGCAATATGTTGCAAGGAGAAATAAATCATTAATTTATAAATATTTCATTATCTATGGACTCATTTTTTCTTAGTTGAAAAGTATATCAAGGTATCATCCAACAAGTTCAGACTCGGGACTCAAAAGAATATGCACATCTCCTGAAAATCATTGTCAAGTCATCCTCACATCATCACTAACTACAAGTGCAATCTAATATTCAAATTCAGTCTGTGTAATTGGAACTCATCTAATAGTAAAAAAATTGACTTGTGTTAAATCCAACATCTGTTGCATCATGAGTCCTTGAAATAGTCAATTAATGTGGGATTTACTTCCCAACAAGAGAGAAGTAAGAACCACAAAATAAATTGCCCAAGAGAAATCCCAACAATCAAACCAATATGTTGCCAAGAGAAATGAATCATGAATTTATAAATATTTCATTATCTACCGACTTATTTTTTGTTAGTTGAAAAGTATATCCGGGTATCATTAAAAAAATTTCAAAGACTCAGGACTCAAAAGAATATCCACATCCCCAGAAATTCATTGTCAAGTCATCCTCACATCATCACTACCTACAAGTGCAATTTAATATTCAAATTCAGCCTATGTAACAGGAACTCATTTAACAGAAAAACAATGGCTTGTGTTAAGTCCAACATCTGTTGCATCATGAGTCCTTGAAATAGTCAATTAATGTGGGATTTACTTCCCAACAAGAGAGAAGTAAGAACCGCAAAATAAATTACCTAAAAGAAGAGGGACAGTGACAAAAAAAAGTAGGGGCTACTTATGCTCCATCCGAGTGATTTAATACAAAAGGGAAAGTTCCCAATAGTTTTGCCCCATGATTGATTTGTTCAAGGAAATTAAAGACATTTCAAGAAGCATGCTTTACTGACCTTGCAATGGTTCTTAAGGATTTCTCCTCACCTTCAAGCTGAAGTTTCTTTTTTAATTTTTTTGTCATTAGATTATCAACAGGATATAACTTGAAATTGCATAAGAACATCTACATCATGAAGGAAAGAGGAAGGATAGATGGGTATAAACCTGCAGCATTTTGAAAGCATGCAACCGGATTTCAGAAGACCAATTCTTTTTCACAAGGAAGGTTGTACTTGCCAAAACTCATACTTCTCCAGCTTTAAACTGCCGAAAACGAATGGTAGATTAACTGCCTGGGCTCCACTGCAATTGTTACCAAAACTTCAAAAAATAAAGCATAATTCTTGTTTATACAGTAATGCAAACATATTCTGAAGTATAATTCTTGTTAAAATGGTAATGCAAAAGGCTAACTAACACGTTTCTTTAACAAACTCAAAAAAAGGGGCGAAAAAACATGAGCAAAAACTTGATAACACAGTCACAAAACTCTACTTCCAAGAGTAACAAACTTCACGTTTGTTCAACCGAAAAAAAAACACCTACCATCATGATCCAAACACCTGCTAAGATGATTAAAATCAATCAAATAGCAAAAAATTTCATAAATTAACTTTCCATTCAAACCAGAAGTTGAAGGACCCTTCCCCAAGAAGGGCATATCACTCAACTTCACTCATAGCTGTAGAATTTTTCAATTATTCAGGTAGTCCTTAAGACATGGATGGAAACCAAAGGGAATGAATTGCACGAAGCAACTGCAAATCAATATACCATATTTTCAATCATAATGCACATTAAATACAAAAAATGAATAGCAAGAATAACATTGTTAGTTCTCAAGACAACACACATACTTTCAGGAGAGGAGGAAGCATCCGGGATAGATGGGAAGCTATTGGATGCAAAGCAGTAGTCACTGTTGAGCTGTTCTGTATATTCAAATTCCCTTTTCTGAGTCCACTCTATTTCAGTGCCTTCTCAAAGAATGTCATGGTGTGGAAAATTGACCACATAAATTGTCTTGGAGCACAAACGAACCAGACCTAATGCATCAGAGAGAGACTTATTCTGCCACTCTACCTGCATCCACTGTTGGCTCAAAGGTTCAAGTAAGCAACCAGGCCAAAACTTCTTGCTGTTGTTGAATCCTGCATCCAGTCAACAAACTTGAAGCAATAAACAAGATATCCCTTACATTGATTTGAATAAATATTTGGCTTATTGTTAGCAAGAGACTACCCAGCAGCAGATGGCCAGAATCCATGACAAGAAAAGCTTCACCTAAAAAGATTATGTTCACCCTGAAGCAGAGAACCTTCTCTTTGCACATATGTGATTGTCTCAGCTATGCCCTACAGTAAAAAAGCAAAGCAAAGTAAATACTATATCTTCTTGGAATGATTGGACTATGCATGTTCAAATCTTTCAGACTATGTATGATGATCACAAAAAAATCTGTTTAAAACTATATCATCATGTAGCACTTTAGTCATACTTTCTGTGACAAGCAAACTTGAGCTACGCTCTAGGTAGGTAGTCAAGCAACATTCAATAATTCTACTGAAAAAATCTAACTACATTTTTCTTTCCTAGGCAAAAGTCAGCTAGTTTAGCCAAACAAGTGGCAGTCTCTATAGCTGAAGATACCTTCATGTGAGGCAGAATGCCTTTATCAGCAAGCTTGGCTATCCAAATGAATGACGTACAAATTTGCAGTCTCACTGACCTGCAATAGTTGTAGCAGGATCCTTGCGATTAAATAAAAGCATTAGCTCAATTTGAAATTATTTGAAAATAAATGATATTCCAAAATCCCAATTAATTAATATCACAAGCAAACCTTAACAACAAATGGAAGTGACATCAGAAGAGCTCGAATAATTTATTGACGACACTGCCCACAGCATCTGGAAAATATTTCAAAACGGGACCCAACGCTCACAAGAGCTGGCTCTGTTAATTTCAAAGAAAGAAGTTGCTGAAATAAACCATTAATAAACAATAAGCAGAATTTTTCAGCAAGCCATAAGCTAAAAAAGAATTCAGTAAAAACATATAGAAGTTGCTAATACCTTCAAATATTCCACACAATGCAAGGTGAGAACTTCCTCCTCCAAATTCATGTGATCCATCAAATATTACATTTACAACATTTTCAAGAGCCACTTGTGTGCTTTCCATTGCAGCTAATTCCTGAATTTGAGACACAATATATACAGTGGAGAAATAAATTAGAAAAAGAAGCTGGAATAATAAAATACCATAGGTTTAAAGATCTAATGGAAAACATCCATGAAACAGTGCTAAACGCAGTTTATTAATGCACTTGAATAGACATTAGTGAAACCAAGAAGCTGTTCATTACTGAAAAATTTCTTTCAGAAACTTTAGCACTAGCTATCAGTGGCTCAAATGAAGCAACAAACCACGTCAACTCAGACTGCATTAAGAGAGAATAGCATCAGTAAAAAATTCAGATACAATTAAATAAACAACAAACATCTGTACTCAGCATCTGCTTGAATATTTGCTAAGAAATTTGGGGAAATGGAGGCTCATATATCAGATATATCATATGTATCTTTGTATCATACAAGAAGGGAACACCATCGCATCATGGCTGCATGCAAGATCATAAAAGTATACCCTGCCAGATGAAGGATGGTTCCTTCCTAGACTGATTTTCAATAATTTCATCATATTCATAGCCTCATAAGGACCTCCATCCACTTCTTTTCTGAAAACGATTTTTTTAGAAACTTGTTTTTGTTTATTTGTGTTGAAAGCACTGAAAGGAATCTAAGGAATTTGAGTCAAGGGCAGTTGGCAAAATGAGATGCGAAATCACCAGTTATACTGCAAATGAGTGAGGGAAAGTCAACCACCCTGTAACCTTCAGCCTTACTGAGAGGAAAACCTCATTCGATAAAAAAAGAGCTAATTCTCTTCCCAGACATTGTTGGAAGTTTTCCGGTAAACGGACAAAAAGAAGAGAAGTGACTGTTCCCAGGGTTGTTGCCAACATGTGATATGTAACGAGCAATTACAGCTCTACTAGCAATCAGAGTAGACAGAGTTAACTGCCCCTCCCTCTGAGAGCAAAGCCTCATCATTAATTACTCTCATGTGCACAAGTTTTCAGTGAACAATTTGGTTGCAACAAAGATCACGATTGTTAGCGTCCAGTGTCAGCTTTTAACTGTTAAGATACGAGCATGATCACAACCTTAAACCAACAAGCAGAGACGAACAAAAATGAATAAAGTAGATCAGGGGCCAAATTATTCATTTTTTCATCTATATATCCATCTCTCTATCT
Source organism: Croton laevigatus (assembly GCA_949640765.1). Lineage (NCBI taxonomy): Eukaryota > Viridiplantae > Streptophyta > Magnoliopsida > Malpighiales > Euphorbiaceae > Croton > Croton laevigatus. Next base: position 6,089 of record CATIWJ010119597.1, on the reverse strand, counting down.
CTAAGAGCAAAGCCAAGTCTCAACATCTTTTGGGGTAAGGAGGCTCATTGGAAATATCTTTTGTAACATCCAAGGGAACAGCATCACATCATGGCTGCAGCCAAGAGCATAAAGGCTACCCGCCAGATGATGGATGATGGTTCATTTCTAGACTAAAATTCAATATCATCATAGCTTACTTATGGCATTCCTGAAAAGGCTTTTTTTTTAAGAAACTTGTTTTTGGTATATTTGTGTTGAAGGGCCAAACAAAGATTTGAATCTGAGGAATTTGATTGGAGGGCTGCTGGCAAAATGAGAAGCGAAATCACCGGCTCCACTGCAAATCAGAGAGGAGGGATCAACCACCCTGTAACCTTCCACAACACTGATAGCAAAACCTCATTCGACCAAAATATTCCAGTATAGTTAGTCTCTGTGTTTGTGCAACCGACAGAGAGAGAGAGAGAGAGAAAAAGAAAAAAGAGAAGGCGAGGCTCAGATTCGCCTTCTATCAACAGGAAAAAAACCAGATGTGGCTACAAAAATGAAACTCTGTGCAAGACAAGAAAAGACAAAGCCATTCTTGCAGACCACAACAACAACAACAAGCCTTAGTCCCAAACAAGTTGAGATCGGCTAGATGGATCCTCCAAAGATTAACCTCTCAAAACATTATGAAAGCAGTAACAAAGCCATTCTTGCAGAAAACATACAAAATTGCCTTGCCAAACAATCTAATTTTCTCCCATTTAAATCATGCACTATACACATTAAGAAATCATCACAGCCTCTTCGAATGAAAAAACTTTTCAGAAAAAAAAAAACAAAGAAATCTTTTCATACAAGTAGAAAAGGTCCAATCAAAATATTGAAAAAAGAAGGCTCAAATCAGATGTGCCTTCAGATCAGAGAAGAAAGAAACACCACAACCCCAATGGCTGCAACAATTAAAAGTCGCCGCATCAGAAAAGTCAAGAATTTCTTTTCAAGTCTGATCCGACAAGAAAGAAAACACAACACCGCCACGGCTGCTACCTTGAAAGGTTACTCCGCCAGGAAAGTCGTCGAGTATTTCTATTCCAGTCAGATTGGACAGGAAAGTAAATTCACAACACAATGGCTGCAACCATTAAAGTCGAGAATTTCTGTTCAAGTCTGAATTGTTAGGTTAACTGAATACATCATCATAGCCATAGTAATCTAACTAGCGAACAAAAATTTAAAATCAAAACAGAAATAGAAAGCAGAAACACTGTCCGAAATAAGGGTCGTTGCTGGCATAAGAAAAAATGTTATGAGTGATCACTGACTCCACTTCTGATCAGAGAGGACGGAGCAAACCACCCTGAAACCAACCGCCTCACTCTGAGAGCAAAGCCTCATACTTAAAATTGTCTTGCCAAACAATCTAATTTTTTCCCATTTAAATCTTGCTCTCTACACAATAACAAATCATCACACAGCCTCCTAGTATGAAAAATATTTTCATAAAATTTTCTCAACAAAAAAAAAATGAAATCTTTTCATAAAAGCAGACAAGGTCCAATGAAAATATTGGAAAAAGAATGCTCAGATCAGATGTGCCTACAGATCAGAGAAGAAAGAAACACCACAACCCTAATGGCTGCAACAATTAAAAGTCACCCTGCCAGAAAAGTCGAGAATTTCTTTTCAAGCCTGATCAGACAAGAAAGAAACACAACACCACCATGGCTACTACCATAAAAGGTTACCCGCCAGGAAAGTCGTCGAGTATTTCTATTCAAGTCAGATCGGACAAGAAAGTAAATTCACAACTCAATGGTTGCAACTATTAAAGTCAAGTATTTCTGTTCACGTCTGATTTGTTAGGTTCACTGAATACATCATCATAGCCATAGTAATCAAACTCGCGAACAAAAATTTAAAATCAAAAAGCAAATAGAAAGCAGAAGCAGCCTGTACGAAATAAGCATCCCTGCCGACAGTAAAAAAATGTTATGAGTGATCACTGGCTCTGCTTCTGATCAGAGAGGACGGAGTAAACCACCCTGAAACCAACCGCCTCTCTCTGAGAGCAAAGCCTCATACTTAAAAATGCCTTGCCAAACAATCTATTTTTTTCCCATTTTAATCTTGCACTCTACACAATAAGAAATCATCACAGCCTAATGTTATGAAAAATCTTTTCATAAAATTTTCTGAACAAAAAAAAGAAGGAAAGAATTCTTTTCATAAAAGCAGACAAGGTCCGATGAAATATTGGAAAAAGAAGGCTCAGATCAGATGTGCCTTCAGATCAGAGAAGAAAGAAACACCACAACCCCAATGGCTGCAACAATTAAAAAGTTGCCCCGCCAGAAAAGTCGAGAATTTCTTTTCGAGTCTGATCCGACAAGAAAGAAAACACAACACCACCATGGCTGCTACCGTGAAAGGTTACTCCGCCAGGAAAGTCGTCAAGTATTTCTATTCAAGTCAGATCGGACAAGAAAGTAAATTCACAACTCAATGGCTGCAACTATTAAAGTCGTGTATTTCTGTTCAAGTCTGATTTGTTAGGTTAACTAAATACATCATCATAGCCATAGTTATCTAACTCGCGAACAAAAATTTAAAATCAAAACTGAAATAGAAAGCAGGAACAGTCTGTACGAAATAAGGGTTGTTGCCGAAATTTTGAAAAAAATGTTACCAGTGAGCACTGGCTCCGCTTCTGATCAAAGACGACGGAGCAAACCACCCTAAAAACCAACCGCCTCTCTTTGAAAGCAAAGCTTCATACTTCAAAAATTGCCCTGCCAAACAACCTAATTTTTTCCCATTTAAATCTTGCTTTCTACACAATAAGATATCATAACATCCTCTTCGTATGAAAAATCTTTTCATAAAATTTTCTCAAAAAAAGAAAAAAGAAATAAGAAATCTTTTCATAAAAGCAGACAAGGTCCGATGGAAATTTTGGAAAAAGAAGGCTCAGATCAGATGTGCCTTCAGATCAGAGAAGAAAGAAACACCACAACCCCAATGGCTGCAACAATTAAAAGTCGCCCCGCCAGAAAAGATGAGAATTTCTTTTGAAGTCTGATTCCGACAAGAAAGAAAACACAACACCACCATGGCCGCTACCGTGGAAGGTTACTCCGCCAGGAAAGTCGTCAAGTATTTCTATTCAAGTCAGATCGGACAAGAAAGTAAATTCACAACTCAATGGATGCAACAATTAAAGTCGAGTATTTCTGTTCAAGTCTGATTTGTTAGGTTAACTGAATACATCATCATAGCCATAGTAATCTAACTCGCGAACAAAAATTTAAAATCAAAACGGAAATGGAAAGCAGGAACAGTCTGTACGAAATAAGGGCTGTTGCCGAAATTTTAAAAAAAAAATGTTATCAGTGATCACTTGCTCCGCTTCCGATCAGAGAGGACGGAGTAAACCACCCTGAACCCAGCCGCCTGTCCCGGAAAGCAAAGCCTCATACTTGAACTAATGAGGTAATCCGTTTGAAAAAAAAAAGAAAGAAAGAACTAATGAGGTAATCCGTGAGTCGACAAAAAGAAAAGAAAAAGAAAGACCAGAGGTAGAGACAAGAGTAAAGATTTGATCTCCTGTCGTTTTCATTTATATTCGAAGAAATTAAATTGCAATTCCTATTTTACCCTTCCACGTACTTCCTTTTGTACCCTTCCATGCAGCTCCAGCTAAGATGCAGAATAGTAATTCTGATTGCTCATGTTCCAACGGCTCTCTTTTTGTTCTGTTTCCGAAGTCAACCTCAGGTCTTCTTAGACATTCATTCGCTTCAAAACCCAATTCCATTTGACTTACACGTAGCTACTTAAATGGAAGTTCAAATTACCAACTTACCCCTACCAAACACGATATTAACCAGTAGAATTAACAACCGACTCTGAAAGAAAAGTGAGAATAAAGATTAAACAAAGGCCACAGAGAAATTAACGAAGTAGAAAATGGAAAAAAGGAAAAGATAATTAAACACAATTTTCTCTAACTATTCAATTGATCATATCAATGCAAAACCAAAGCACAAGAAGAAGAAACTCCACTCTGTTCTGTTCCTCAAAGCCAAAGTTCCATCGTCGTAGTAATCAGCTTCTTCTTCATCTCCATTTTGGCTATCACCATCTTTTTCTTCGTCATCTTCATCATCTAATCTGTTCAGTTCCTCGAAACTATATTTAAATTTATTCAGTTCAGCGTACAAATCAAACAAATGCAAACTACATGTATCCATAAATCAGTAAACAAAATCCAATTGAACAACCACTTACAACGATGAAAACTGAAATTTAAACCTGCAAAACCTAAAAAGCAATTCGTATCAGTCGAAAATCGCAAACCAATTAAAACAAAGCACGCAATCATGATGGAAAACCTAAATTCTTTTTTCTTAATTCAAGCACAGTGCAATCTCTTGAACAACGGCCATCGCTAAACTCAGGAGGAAAGCAAGTGAAGGAAAAATTTGCCAAATTTACAGCTAGGTATTAATTTGTCTCTCTATCTCCATATTTTCATGATTATGATTCTCAATTTGCTCTGCTGAGGTGGAGTTTTTTTCCGATATGAGATTTTGTTTTAAATTACGATCTGAGTGTGATAAAAGGTTTTTTTTTTTAAAAGAAAAAAAAAACTACAGCTTAAGCCAAACGCAGCGTTTTGGAAATTTATACAGTGCGTGGGAACGCTTCCTACGTTAAGTGAAAACAAAAACCTCAAACATAATCACGCTAGTAGACCATCCCACCCTTGTTACGTGCAAACTCCACTTCCTAGTTATATGTGCATCAGAATGAATTTTAATATAGCCAGACAAAGCAACATGATGATGAAGTAGAAAATGGATAAGCTTCAGAAAACATCATCTGAGTCCCATAGATATGCATTAGGGACCAAAAAAAATAAATGTTCCTTGCATAGTTCTTTGGTTTTTTTTCTAAAACACATTACAAGAGTTATAAACTTCAGAGGTAATAAAAAAGTACAAGAAAATGGAAAAGAGATCAGCAACTAGGAAGGTAATTGTTGAATATCCAGATTATTCAAGTCAAAAGAGTGGCCTACAAAGTCATCATTTTGTCAACTCAACATGTCATCATTTTGTCTTCCAACAAGGCCATCATCATGTCTCCCAATAGTGATCTAATGAATGCTCTTCTGTATTATGAATAAGTGTGTGTTCATTGTTTTGTAATGACAGTAGCAGAAAATAGAAAGGCAGAGAGAGTGAAAGTGAGGAAGAGAGTTTTTTGTTGAGAGAAAAACTTGTGTTTGAGTGAGAGGGTTGTTTTTTGTAGTTGAGTAAGAATTACTCCTCCTGTAATTCTATTACGTGATTAATAGAAGAATTTTCAACCTTAACAAGTGGTATCAGAGACTTGGTTGGTAAAGCTCTCATTCAAACTCTGTTTTCTTCCATAAACGACACTGACCAAAATTTCGAGTTTTCAAATTTTGCTCAAACGTGAAATTTGATCACATCACTGGGTCGGGCTCGAAAAGAAGAGGATTCTGCAATTTACGGGACGAAAAACCACCGCCGGAATAGTCCACACGCGCCTACATGCGCCGGCGAGTGAAATTTACAGTCTGCCCACGCGCATCCACGTGCCGCACGCGCTAGCCTTGAGGGAGACGATCCCAGTCAGCGCCACGTCGCCCGCTACGTCAGCCAAAGCGCCACGTCACCTGCCACATCGGACAGCTACGTCAGCCGGTGCCACGTCAGCTGCCCCGTCACCAGCTGCCACGTGGTTGCCACATCATCTGCAGTTGCCATGTCAGCAGTCCAGTCGGCTTCCCAGGAGGTGACACGTGGCGCTCTCTCTGTCTGCCACGTCACCAGTAGATCAGATCTCTGGTTTGAACCGATCTGGTTCGGTTCAGTGTGTTTGGAGGCTCGGTTCGGCTAGTTTCAGGCCGATTTTCGAAGAAGTAAGACTGGTTCCTAAGATTTTTCAGTGTTCCGGATTCAACCGTGACCTCGGTTTTGCCTAATTTTGCTCCCACAGTCCGGTACAAGCAAATTTGAGGTATTTTTCATGGAGTCTTCAAGCACGGATACGATGATCCAGCTTATGCCCACAAACTACAACATGTGGAA